>JAWQFJ010030982.1:20000-40000 GCA_034096865.1 Theodoxus fluviatilis
TTGTCGATTGGTTATCTGCTTGTTTGTTTATTTACTGTGTTGGTATGCCTGCTTGATTGTGTTCGATTATGTAGCCTGCCCTTTTGTTTATTTTCTTTTGTTGTATGCTTGCTTCAACTGTGTTTGATTATTCTGCCTGCTTGCTTGTTAATGTTATGTGTTTGTATGCTTGCTCTGATTGTGCGTGATTTTGCTGCTAGTGTTGATTGCCTACGTGATTTGCTTGTATCTGATTGTCTGCTTGTGATGTGTGAACGAGATTGTAAAGCGCTTAGAGCTCACCTGAGAATAAGCGCTATAGAAATATCCATTATTATTATTATTAATGATAGAAAATTGACATGCATGCAAACTGAAAGTGAGCAAACTCGACACATAACAGCAATTCAAACTGTCCGAATTTCATTGGGTCGTTCTGCCTTTATTGTTCATAGTTCAGCAAAGACAACACTGTATTAAACTTTTCAGAACGTTTAACACAACGCCTGAGTGAGACCGCACGAGACAACTGAAACCTTATATTTCCTGACATCGTCTTCGTATCGATGACCCAGCACACGAAGCCATAAACCGTAATCGAGCTTGTTCTCCTCCAGACTTCGTGACAGACTCTGGCATCTTGGAGTGGGTCCAGCCAGCCTGGGCCCGACGTGGAGGCGGCGAGGATCAAGCGACTGGATGGCACCTTGTAGTTTCATTGTGCACCTGGAGTGGGGTCGCTTTGCAATGGCCGCCCCTTCTCCACTGGGCAGAGCCATAAAGCGGCCTGAGATCGGTCATGCGTCCCTCCTTGACCCCCCGGCTGCCCTGCCCTGTCGCGATAAAAGACCGAGTGGTCTCTCCTTCTCTCCAGTGCGCCTTTCCGCTTCCGGCCGAAGCACGGCGCCCCCGAGCAGCTCTCCGTGGTGACCTCAGCCCGGGCAGAGCGTGAAGTTCCCGCCTCCGGCTCTGATCTCTCGTCTTCAAGCACCTGGGGCGCAGCTCCGCGTCGTTTTGGCACCAAAACAGTTAATTAAACTCCGAAATGAAATATCCAATAAAGGCACAAGGACCCGGGATCTGTCTTAGGTTAATTGCCTCCCTTGACCTCGGGGGCAAAAGGGCCGAGAGAGAATGGTTTTCCAGAAAGCCTTCCACACAGCCTCACACACCCCCGGCACGGAATAATAGAGTTTGTTTGCAGCGGGAGTCGGCGGCAAATTTTCTAAATATTTGAAAATTTCTTCGCCGCCCTCCTTCAAACAGATATGTGACAAATGGAGTTGCATAACGCCGCCTTAGTGTGTTTGGTCCCCGAGAGTGCAGCTACTCAGAGAAGACGTTGAGTTCCCAGGTCGAGTTTGCAGGGAGGAGCACTGGCGACACGGCGAAAGAATACTGACTTCGATTGCACAAGCACTTCCCTCCCCAAAGAAAGTGAGTCGCCGTGTTTTGCTTCCCATCCTTTACAATGGAGGCGCCGTTAATTTTGGAGCCGAAAACGAGGAGGCAAGAAGTGTTGACAGAATCAATTGACCGTGTTCATGAATCGATCCACACGGCAAACACCCAGGACTGATCTGAAGGTCTGAATCGCACGCAACAGATGAGAATGATGCCTTTAAGGCGGCAGTAGCCCTCTCCGAGCCCACTTCAATCAGCTTGCCTGCTCCACTGCATTAGTCAGGCACGAGAGAAAATCAACCCCCTGCCCAGCTGGCACCAGGCTCGAGCTGATTTTCTTTGAAGGTTTGCATTGTAAAACATCTCCGAATACTCCTTCCCTGTGTTGACACTCGATCTCAGTCAAATTTGGAGAGAGAGGACTCCAATAAAAGCAACCCCCAAAAAATCGTCTGCTTTGATTTTCTTAATTACAAAGCTTCCCTGTTAATGTATTTCCAGGCTAATTTGGATGATAAAAATGTATAATATGAAAGTTTTCGTACGTACGTTATGTCGGAGAGAACGTAGAAACTGTTCCTGAAAGTGCGAGTCTCTTATAAGTAGTTGCATAATTTATTTATGTTGTCATCAAAGAAAGAACACTAACAGACATCGCAGTTTTGCGATCGCATACATAACACAGCATCAAAGAACCCGAACTTTGTGGCCGGGGCATGCTCCTCTCTGATTTACAGCTAAGGGCTTCCTTAGTACCTCGAGGGATATTGCACGAGAAGGAGGAGTGGGATTTAGCGATACTAACCGACGACTTTTATTACAAGGCGCTGCTCCAGATACGAACCGCCTCTCTAGCTGTCAGATTATCAACCGCGGACAGAACGGTCACAATTTCTAAGGACGGAAGCTCTTCCTATCAGCTCTCCATAATCGCGAGGTTATCTCCTCCTGAAAAGCAGAGAGCCAATCGTGCTACTTCCTCTCGTAAAAAGGGCGGGAATATCTCACTGAGGTCGGGACACAGATACACACCCCTGCCACGGAAATCAAAACAGCGGCGCAAAAAATAAACCCATGGATCTGCGAGCAGGGAATCTTTTTATTCTCACTTCTCTTTTGTTGATATTTCATAGACTTCATTATCTTAGGCCGGCCAGGAACAAAAAAGGGCATAAAGCGATGAAGAGACACGAGCGCGACCTCGGGGCGAGAGGGCGAGTTTAATTACGGACTATCTGCTCGCCCATACAAGGCATGGCCCCAGGAAGCAATAAAACGGCAAGGGAAGAAGAGGGGAGGGAATAGGAAGCGGCGGGATGGGAAGGCAGGGATTGGGATGGAAGGGGAGGGATGCCAGATGAGAGGAAGGGAGGGACTGGGGATGGGGTGAAAGCCCAGGACGCACTGGCTGCTGGAACCCAGAGAGATTGAAATTTCCCTTGCGTTTGGCTTCAGGACATCTGAGTGAAAGGCCTCAGCGTCGACTTTCTGCAGCCCATCTCTTTCTCTTGCCTTTTCCACGCTCCTCTCTGTCCCTCGGCCCTGCCTCTCGCCCCTGGTGAAAGGCGCGTGGCTGAGATGAAGATATCAGCTGTACTCGCCTTTCTTTTGCCATCTTTAGCGTTTCTAACAAATAAAATTACCAAGCAATTCCGTCCCGCTGTGAATCAATGTTTATAAATTAAATAATTTCATTTTGTTAGCGTTTTTGAAAATGACAAATTACAGTGAGCATAATAATGGTATATCATTAGATATACACAGGAAGCGTTTACTGAACCCTTAGTTTCAAATTTCGTGAAGAAGCATTCATTCTTTAAAATGCATTGCGTGGTAAGCCTCAGGCGTGACTGTGCAGGTAGCCATGATTGGAAATTGAGTATGTAGCGATGGCCAGTACTTCTGTAAATGGATTGTGCAATAGGCTGGCACATCATCTGACCTTTCATTATTTCCCTCTTTTTCTTCTTTTTTTTTCTTTTTTTTTTGGGGGGGGGTCATTTTTTACTCTGAGGCCTGAATCACTTATGCACGATTACATAATAATTACTTCTGCCTTTTCTTGCGCAGTGGAAAAGCCACTAAGGCAAATCGCACTGGCAAGGCAAAGGACCTCCGACGCACACAGCCTAGTCCTTCATTACTGCACCTGGGAATCTCTCTCGTCCCATTCACTGCCAACGTAGCCATTTCTTTTCTCATTTCAGGCCAGGAGGATTCTAAGACGTGAGCCGACGGCTTGCGCCCAAGCGAGGACGGCGACAGTCCCGTACCACCTCCCGCTACCAAGACACAGGGCGACACCACAGTCCTTAGACGCCGAGATTCGAGCGGGCTGACCGTCTTCAAAGGCCAGAGAAGCAATCCAGTCAAAACAATGTCCGTCGGATCCCTCCCTGCTCCTGATCGAGCCTAGCCTTCCAGTAAACGGAATGTCTGCGCCGGCTTGGCCGGAAGAAGCACGCACGTGACAATGGGCCGATGAGAAGGCGGGCTGCGATTGGAGCGGGGGCTGATGCCTCTGGAATCGACATCAAAGCCTATCGGCCTTCCCGCCCTGCCTATCGCATAGCGGGGACCGAGCTAGCCCCGGCTCGCCACAGTACGATCTTGGTGGGTGGGGGGAGTGAAGGATGGGGGAAGACTACAGAAGGGCGTCGGCGGCAGGCGCTTTGATGTCACGTGACCGACGCACGATCAATGCTTGCTGGTGTCCGCGCGCCACTGCCACCAGGTAGCGCACCGCCATCTCCCGCCACACCGGCCCGCCCCCTGGTGGGGCTTCCGGCGCAAGGCATCAGGGGCCGGAGGCAGCAGTTGCCTTGATTCCCTGCCCAGCGACTTGGCATGCAGTGGACAGACTAGGCACGGAGACGCAGGCAGGAGGAGGTGGAGTGGGGGGGGGGGGGGGGGGGGGGAGAACAGATAGAAAGGGAGGGGAGTCATAGCAAGGTGAATGTGTGAGACCAAGAGAGGGAGGAGAAAAATGGCGTGGAGAAATACCGTAACGAGAAGTACTGTGGCTCTTAGAAAGGGGGATAGATGAAAGGAGGTGGGGATGAGGGTGGAACCGTAAATGAAAGAATGGCGAGGGCCTTAGACGAATGCGTGAAAAAGCAATGTGTAGGTACAGAATCTTAAGAGTGAAGTCCGCTTCCCTGTGTGGAACATGACTGAAAGTTCCTCAGGACATCCCAATCCTCAGTTGCACACCTTGTCTACAGATCTTTCGCGCACTCTTTCAGTAAAGATGAGACAGTGCAGTTGTCAGGTATGCACGAGGTAGTGGATTTCACAGTCAGGTTAACTGAAAGTTAAAATGTTCATTTCCGAGTGCGACTTCCAATCCATGCCTCTACACACTCCACGTCAGCTTTTACCCATTTCTTAGATGGCGCGTGTGCGTAATGCGGGTGCGATAACCCGAGTTTCGACACTGGGCAGTTCACCTACACTGCGGTGTATGCGACTCGTATATATGGGTAAACGTGTCTTCTCAGCGATAAGCGTGCCAATGCAACAAGGCTACGGATGCTCTCGCTTCCTTGTCACTCGCCACATACCCCACTTTAAAATAAGTTTTTTTTTTGTCGTAGAGCTGGTTTCAGGACATTTCCCATTAACGGGCAGGCGAGGAATTGCCTCGTGTTTGCGGGAGACAGAGCGAATGTCAGGAGTGGGACACCGTGAGACCTTGAGTGCGATGTTAAAGATGCCTCACGACGCAGAACATGAGACAGAAGAAGACATCTCACTGAGGCAGAAGTCGAGGAGAGAAAGTGAAGGTGTTGTTGCACTGAGGGAGCAGAGGAGACTTTGTTGAAAACCACACCCTTAGCAGGTGATACTAAAAGTAAAAGAAAAAGGACTACAACGACAAACACTGACCTCTGGTTGTAATAAGTAAACAAGTTATTTTGATCCGACTCCTGCTTCGTCTATGCTGCAGTGTGGCTGTTGCGGAGTTGGTTGCAGAACATGCACTCTGTGTACACGACGGAGACAGCTGTGCACGGTATACTACGCAGTGACACGCGTCTTACAGGGTCACAAGCAGTCTTTCATAAACTAGTTCGCTCAATCCGGATGCAATGAACATTTTCAATCATTCGCCTATATTTAGTATTATACGTTTATAAAATATTTCCTTGAGAACTGCAGTGTCTTTTCGCCGGGACTGACTCGCGTCTCTAGCCTATCGTCTACGTGACCCCTCATTTGGATTGCAGCATAATCTTATCTGTGCAGTAAATTTAGTGTTGTCGCCAAGCGATAACCTACGCAGGTTTCCTTTTCTTCGCTGATGTAACTTCTCAGAACAATGCCTAGTTAATCAGAGCCAAACTCATTGAAGAGTGAAGAAGGTTATTGTCTGCTTTGAACTACCTCATCTGCTGCCTTGATTTACATGCAGATCGACAGGAGAGATAATGTTGACGGTCTCAGGCCTACCGCCTCGACACTTCACGCCTCCTTGTAAAAAAAAACTTTCGAAGAAAGTTTCCACCTCCTTTCCCTTGGGCCCTGCAGTGCTGTCGGTTCGTCACTGCCGCGTAGGCCGTCATAGACAAGACTTATTATAACGTCACAACAACTTCCTCATTAGGTCGTGTTACAATCTTTGCTTTCAGTATCCTAGCAGTCCTGATGAAGCGCGATACCGTACACATGCTGAGTGGGTCGATTTCAGTGCTCTGCGAATGGTGATACCAACGTGTAGAATGGTCCTGACAGATCTGGAAAAATCTGTCTGGATTGTAGGAATCAATACAATTAACATTCCTGGGCTTTCAGAGATGTGCAAGATTAGTTTTCATTAGTAGCGTGCAGGAACAGTAGTTCTGTTCAATGCTGTGAAAGAAAACGACCACAGTATGCATCTGTGCTTACTTTTTGTAGTACAAAACACAATAAGGTTCCTGGTGGCCGCGTGTGTTGCAGCACGTAAACGGCACGTCAGATTAATTTTAGCGACAAATTAATTGGGTAGCATTACTGTTGCAATGTGTTGCAATACAGGACCGTTTCCTCATCAATAACGAGCGTACAGATTGAAACACTATATTTTGCAGTATATACCGACTATGCCAAAGCCCTACTTCGTGCACTATGTCCTATCCAATAATTAGAACAGCATGTACCTTTCAGTTCACAGCTGTTTGCAATGAACAAGGCAGAGAGGAGGTTGTTACCGCGCATTGCAGGGAAGCATCTCCGCATAGTGAGATACCCTGTGTGAAGGATGTTACCCACCCTTCAAAGCCGTCGCGGTTTCTCTGTCCTCCAACCGTTACTGGGCGAAGCTGGAGTGGGCTGGGCGAACTCTGAGCCAATACCTTGCCAATAAACGCCTCCTCCAGACCCTCCAATAACTCAACCCCCATCCAACCGGCGGTCCGCGCTCCTTTGATCTTCCAATTAACCTGTCTTCATGGAAAGCTGGCATGTGATATACAGCCAGGCGGTTCTCGTGAGTCAAACTTTTCAAAGTTCACTGGCCAAAGGGCGCGTGGTGGTTGCTTACTCTGCTGGGCGTTACTGAAGGGCTGACCGTAGGGAAAGGTGTCTGCCTTACAGAGCGAACAGGGACAGGGTGTGAGGGAGGCGTAGGTAAAGAAGCATGGGTTCTGAGTCGGGGATGCTTTGAGAGGTTGCGGTGTGTGATATGACTCTCTCTCTCTCTCTCTCTCTCTCTCTCTCTCTCTCTCTCTCTCTCTTGCATTACGTCGGTGATTATGCGCTAGTTTCATGCAGACATTTACTTTATTATGGAATGTACATATATAGACAGGAAGTAGAAGTTTTATGCGGTGAAATCGAGGAGTAGCGAAATGGAATAAACGGAGAGAAAATAGTGGCAGATACAACGGCAAGAACATTCGCAAAATTGTGGGGAATATAATTGTTAGAAAGTGAAGACACTTAGATGCCCCGAGTTGCGTTCACAAGCAGACATACATGCACCCACGAGAGGTAAAAACATACGCATGCAAGTAGACACACACCTGCACACTTGCACACACATTCAGAAAGGCGGATATATGAGCAGATGGTCAGATAGCCGGTCAGACAGAAACACATAAAAACACATACTGGCAATCTTGCACACACGTACGCACTAGTGTGCATGCACACAAACGCAAGCGCACACACACACGCACACACGCACATACACGTACGCACATAAGCACGCACGCATTCGAGATCAGACGCATACATACACGCGCGCGCACGCACACACACACACACACACACACACACACACATACACAAATGAATACATACGCCCACACACAAATACGCAAGTAAGTACACACACACACACACACACACATACACACACACACACACACACACACACACATACATACACACACACACACACACACACACACAGAGTCAGGAAGACAAATAGTGAACGAAGATACAAGCGTTCAGTTTGTGTTTTCCTGACCTACCAACCGGAAGTTGCGCGGTCTCCTCCCACGCCATGTTGACAGTGATGCCAACTGTTGGCATTTTCCCCTTCGCTGTGGTCAGACACAATATTTCATTCGTGCTGGGCTGCATTTCAGCTGTATTCCCAGCAAATTTGCACTTGCCTGACAACGATATCCTGTTTCTTCTTCTCTACACGAACGCTTGTTTTGCTATACGTTGGATAAGTTTACTGTCATCACAATTGCCTGTTCATACCTTCACAAGAAATGTTTTTCCCTCGTCCAAAAGAACTGAACAGATAGAAGTTTTTTTCTCATATAGATTACTGGTACCTTTTTATTTTTTATCCCACTCGGTAGCGGAATATTATTAGCATGTTTGCATCTTCGGCACAATCCGTGTACTGCTGCCGTTAAGAAAAAAAGACCGATAATTGGTTTCTTATTTGGCACGACATCAAGGGTTTTCACTCGCTGGTTATGCTAATGCAAGGCTCTTTGAAAATCCGTCTTCCTTTCCGACCAGCGTGTTCGGGCAAGTCTGGCTTCGCTCTTTTGAAAGAAAATGGTCTCCAGAATCGGTAAAGCCACGAAGAAGAGTTTGTCGATACGACGACTTACGTGGATAAATACTCTCAGTCTCCTTGTCCACTTAAAAACACCCTTGTTGTCGTAACGTGCTGGCATCGAAAATATGTTAATGTTTTATTCATTTCTTTTTTCTGCCCTGGTGTGTTTCAGAGCTACAGGAAAATAGTTGCGCGGAAGGGGACGGCGGGTGTCAACACTTGGACGTAAGGTATGCATCTTGAAGTGGCCAAAGCAAGACTCCTTGTCTGCCAGAGTCGGCTGACCATGCGTCCAGGCACTCGTCTTCGACTCTGACTTGTTATCTCTTGTGAAAACAGGAACAGGAGCCATTCGCCTGGTCTCGTCGATACATCGAGACCTGCCTCGCTGTGTTTTCCTTCGTGCACGTAAGCAAATTTGCAGAGATGTTTACTCGGTGCAGATACAATCACTCACTCACGCCTGCCTTTGCTTCTTCCCTTGATGGAATTAAATGGGGATCGTCTCAACTCAACATGATACCGCAGCAAAGAATCTCAAGAGGATGAATTCGTCGATATGTTTATTTTCCTTTGCTCCTGAGTTTGTGTGTGTGTGTGTCTTTTATCAACACCATGAATGAGGATAAGACTTCGATCCGATTTTTTTTTCACATCTGCGGTCTCGCGTGTTCTCTGCCGACGGGAAAAATCAACGCGATATTACAACTGTCGTCTCAATTTTTTCCTGTCTAAGTTTCTTGGATTTCGCTTTTCAAGCATTATTATTTTGGGAATGAAGCCAGGTAGCGGTTAGGATAGGTGGGGGTGGGGGTGGGGGTGGGGGTGGGGAGTGGAGGGTAGGAAGTGGGATATGAAGGGAGCTAAGAAGGAAGAGTGGAAGGATGTTTGGAGTGGGCATGGGTGAAGATGGTGGTAGTGGTTGATCTGATTGTGGTAGTGGTGGTGATTGTAGTAGTGGCAGTGGTGAACATGATGTTGGTAATAGTGGTGTTGGTAATAGAGGTTGTGGTGGTAGTGGTGGTAGTTGCAGTGATGATGATATTAGTTATAGCAGTAGTGAAAGAGGTAGTGGTGGTGGTACTGGCTGTCGTTGGGGTGATGATAAAGGTAGTGACAATAGTTGTAGTAGAGGCAGTGGTGATGGTGGTGGTAATAGCGGTGGTGGTATTGTACACGTGGTGCTGCTGCTGCTGCAGGTGGTGGAGGTAGACTGATGCAGTAAGAGCGAGTGAGGAGGAGAAAGAGAAGGCACCTCTAGTATTTATCTTCCTTGAAGAGGAATCGACCAGGTGGACGAGGAGGCGAGGAAAACGGCAAGACGGACGTGGGGAAAGTGCCCGTATCGAGGCGATCAATGACAAGATAAACATGCGTCACGGCCCGGATGTACCGGCTCATCACGCTCCTGCATCGGTCGCGGTCAGCGCTAGGACGAGTCGATGGAAAAGCGAGAGAAAAAAATGAACAAAAGAAAATGTATTGAAAGTCATCAAGGAAGTGGCATGCTCCTCAGCTCTTCCTTTCTGTTTCTTTAACTTTTTTACCCATTTCTGAGAGTCGAGGGGCATCTTGGGCCTGTGGGAAAATCACACGAAATTAAGATATTTCAATATCGGACGGGGGCGGCTTCCGCGCAGCCATGTTTGGAAGGGACGAGCGGCCGTGAGGAGGAGAGATAAAGCTGCCCGTCCCAATCGAACTTGGGCTGGGGACGTGGGCTCGCAATGAAAGGTGACGGGGAGATGGGGTTACTGCGGAGACGTGGATCTGACGTGCGTCACACGAAATCCCCGCTCGAGTTGCAGGCTGGCATTTACCTGAGTGGAGACCCAGTCACAGGACTTGGGGACATCTCGCGTTACTTGACTCAATCTCGCCAGGACCCACGACGGGAAACGATGGCGGCCCCCAGTCAATGGGCGTTTCCGACGTGTCCAGGCGTGCATTTGGGACATACTTATCAGAGACGAGAAATTACAATCAGTTCATTACAAGCACACTTTTTGTTCCAGACTAGTTGATACCATCAAATGCCGCCTGAATTCCTTGACTCGCGTGGAAACGTGCAAAGACTTTTCCTCACTTGTTTGTAGTTGCTCTTCAGATGAATTAACTCGAAAAACAAATAATGCTTTTAATACAACAACCTCGTGACAACTGAAAGTGTAAAACTAGTTCGTTATTATAGTAGGGGGGAATTATATGAAATGATTCGTTCAAAGGAAAATATGTCACCGGTTATTGGTCTCCGAAGGAACGGCATAGTTTTATTGTGCGGACACAATGTTATTCACGCTTGGAGGTATCATGCACAATACATTAATATTCAATAGTCTCCTGAAACACCAAATCTAGGATCGGTCACACTTACTTTTCAAAACGCATCTAAGGGTGTCTAATCTAGGGTCAGAGAAAATCTCCGGAATGGTTTCATCTTTCTTTACTTGAATGTTTAACATAGAAAATTACTTCAAACTGCGTAATACGGGACAGGATCCATCCCTCTCTATATGGACTTTCTGAAACGTATCCCATTGCACACAAGCATTTATTATGGGAAGATAATCGCCTTTGGGAAAATCCCATGGATAACATCATCCTCAAACCTATCACAGGAACTTTGCATTCACTGATAAGGAGAAACAAGACACCACTAGAACATATGGATTATTCTTCACAAAGATGACGCATTGTCGAGTCGATTTTATGAATGTGGGACTGTGAATGTTGATGTGTCAATGGCCCTATTACATAAGAACCCAAAGTTCTCCCCATTGAAATTTGTGCTCTGCAGTCTTAATGGGACTGCGTGCAAATATGGAGATTAACAGGTGCTATTCCCTAATCGGGTGTTTGGAGATATCACGTTTGTCGCTCATGCATTTTTCCTTGAACTTGGAAAAAGGAAAAATCCTCCAACCCCGCATCCCCACCATCACCCCCACAACAGGCTACGCAGGACTGTCACCTGATTAGAGACAAAATCCTACTAGTAAGTTCGTGAGCCTTCACATCGACGTACGTCGACCATTTAGAAAATTTGTTTTGTGAATTTACGAAACACCACTGCACAATAATTCAATAAGACTTTAGCGCCTCCAACGTGAAAGAGTACAGAAACGGAGGAGACGTTTGTCCATATAAAATTACATCCTATCCCAGCGCCATTCTGACCACGGCGCGGGGAGATTACCAAAGGCTTTCGCTCCACGGCCGTCGGTGCTTCCCAGGACCACGCAAGCTGCTCATGGCCAAACTCCAGGACGAACGTCTTGACGAGTGTCGAGGACATCAGGCCACGTCCAGCTACGACGCAGGTCGCGGGAGACGTCGCCGAGACAGACAGTCAGCGTCCTCTCACGCGGCGCGTGACTGTGAGAAGGGATTATCCCCTCGGGCATGCGTTATCAGATGTAGGGGCGATAATTCCTGGGACAGACGAGCCAGCCTCGTCCACGGTCGTCCCGGAGCTACTCGGTGTGGTGTGAGAGGGTCACCGCTCGCCCGATCGCGTTTATATGGAACTCAGGACTGGGGGTGATTTTTTGTCTTCTTCTTGAGTTTGAATATTTTGATTGCCATGGGCGTAGCTCCTCTTGTTGGTGCTCTAAAACTGCATGGAGTCGCAAGGGTGTCCACGCCAGGTTATGCCTGTTCACATGGTCTTCCGAGGTTCTATTGCAAGGGTTTTCTGTACGATAATGTAACGTGTCTTTTGCACACTTAAGTTTGTTAACATTTTGCTTTCAGTCCCTACAATAAAACTCGATGTTGCTAAAATGCTGTATGGTGGTCTCTTCCTCTGATGACATCAGAGCTATTGCAATTAGATAAGAGATTTAATTATGCTTTGCATCCAGTTTTATATATATATATATATATATATATATATATTGCTTCACGTTTTGCTTAAGTTATCAGATTCAATTGCTGATACAGTTAAATGATATGAAGCCATGCCATCATTAAAAAAGTAAGGTAGTGTTGGGATGAATCCATGACACAATTATCTTCGAATAAACACATTTCATTTCAAATTTGTGCCCAATCTCAAGAACCACATCATTCCAATCATGACAATTGTTCTTGTCATCGACAACATCGTCCTGGTCCCAACCGAGACTCGACAAATGAGCACAATGACCACGCACAGCGTATTCTTGATCAAACTGCACACACAACCCCGAGGCCTCGTACCTCTACATGGTGAATACTTCGAGATCGTAGTTTGCGGACTCAGTCACCTCGCCACGCACTGTCTGACGTCGCCCTTTCTTCCCTACCAATGGAAGCCGTCCGAGCCACCCCGCCATCGAGAGAGGGAACGCCGACCAGGATCGTGTCACGGTGCGGAGGCGACTAATCAAGAGGAACTTTTTAACAATTCGCAGTTGTCGGCCCTGACGACGTGCTGGTCTCGAGGACAGGGGGCGCCAGCATTGTGCTGAAGACGCCAACTCCACAGGCAGCACGTGCAGGGCTGAAAAACTGCGCCAGCGAGGCCGCACGGTCGAAGGCTCAACTGGCTGTTCGGGCTGTTCCCCTTGCTCTCTCGAAGGCCCCGCTGACGGTTCATCGATAAAAAAGACCTACTTCACGTCCTTTCCGCGCCCCGGCAAGAGAGTCCCAGGTGTGTGGAGGAGAGGACGGTGCAATATTCCCCCCGGCCCCCTCCACCCCCTCGTGTTTGCTTTAACTTAACGTTTCTATAGTAAGTGGTTCTTTGTAGCGGCCTGAACGGGAGAAATTAAAGCGACACCCCCGAAATAAAAGCTGTTCTCCAGGGAAGGAAGTTGCGGACCGAGGACCAACTCTCCACGATCTCTATACAGGCTGCAGTGGGTGGGCCCTGGAGCCTCGGACCCCATCCACGGTCTCGCCAGTAAAGGAGCGCTGCTTGAAAGCCCTAGCACTATGGTCTTCTATACGGTGAAGAGGGGAGGACACCGAACCGGGCATTTTCGGTGCCCGCCCAGAAGTGGGGTGCAAGGCTGTCTGTGTATGGAGGGATGGGGGTTGGGACGGGCTGGTGATGGGGATGAGGGTGTGGAAATGGACGCAAGGATGTTTGGGGGTGCGGATGGAGGTGGTTCATGAAGGTGGCAGTGTGAAGAAAAGTTGGAAGAAGGGATAGGGGGTGGCAGTAAGGAGGTGAATGTGTGTGTGTGTGTGTGTGTGTGTGTGTGTGTGTGTGTGTGTGTGTGTGTGTGTGTGTGTGTGTGTGTGTGTGTGCAGCGATGAACGGGAGTGGGAGGGCGTCGACATCGAACGCCGAGAGCGAGTGGGGCGACAGAGAGTGAGAGGGAGAAAAGAGGACCAAGGAAAAGAGAGGTTCTAAAATAAAGTGCCCAGCCCGCGGGGCTGTCGTCGCGAGTCTCCGCGGATCAATTTGAGCATTTTCCGACCATTTTTGAAATATTGGTCGCCCTGGGTAAATAGACCGGCACTATCACCCCTCCCGCACCACCGGCGGTCTCGAAACAATCGCCATCCATCTTGCCTCTCCTCCCCACCCCCGGGCCCCATGCCCCACCCCAGAGAACAGAGAGCTTCAGAAGAGAAGGTCTGCAGGACATCGAGATGTGGGAGGTTGGATTGCCAGTGGTGAAGAGAGGGGGGCGAAGGGGTAGGGATGGGGGTATGGAGTGGAGGTGGGAGTGAGGGGTGGGTGGGCTATGGGGATGAAAGGGAGAAAGTGGTGGGGGAAAGGAGACAGATAAGGCCTGGATGCCCGAAGCCCTCTTCCATCACAGCCACAGTCCATCAAGGCACCGAGGCAGAGAGCGGAATGGGAGCAAACACCGCCACAGAGGCAAGGCGAAAGAGGAGGCTGCAGCTCTAAAGAATGAGAGAGAAGAAGGAGAGAGAGAGAGAAAGAGAGAGAGAGAGAGAGAGAGAGAGAGAGAGAGAGAGAGAGAGAGAGAGAGAGAGAGAGAGAGAGAGAGAGAGAGAGAGATGTTGCAGAATATCTTAATAGTAGGCAAAACACCCTGTTTAAGAGAGTAAAAAACCTCAAACATGTCTGTGGCATAATTAATTGTCCGCATTAGATCATGACTTACTGGATGCACGTTGCATTTCATTTAGCGTTGATATTATCAATGGGAACGCTGCTTGGAATAATTCACTCGCCACACATAGAATGAGAAAGGAGCATTTTAAGTGCAGGATTATGTTCTAAAATCCAGCAAGATGAGAGAGACATCATGTTCCAGACTATATCGAAGTACGACGCCTCCAGACCAAAAGTCCGTCTCCCAATCACTACCCGGGGGAGCTGCCCCGACGTGCGGACCATCAGGGGGAGGATGTCGACACACAATGCCGTTGATGAAGGGGTTTCATCCCACGAAACTACGCTGGCACTATTTGCCCACGTGAATTCGTGTAATTTTTGCAACCGACCCCTCCAAATTAGAACGCGAGGCCAAACGTCCATCGGAGCTGAAGCCGGAAAGTGGTCAGGATAATGGCTCGGGTCCTCCCTTCAAACAGACCACCGGAAATGATGAAGTGACCCGAAGGGTTCCCCTCTTTTTTCCAGACACAGGACTGCGACATCCATCCGAGACAGCTGCAAATATTTGAGCGCCAGTGCAGGCAACAATTTTCTTGGCCGCAGTTCATTACCAACCCTTCAGTGCAAAGTGAACGATTAGAAATTGATATTTCCATAGGAGAGATGGCCCGAGACGCGCTCGCCATGCTGCCCATCAGACAAAATAATAATATTTGAAATATCCCGCTGGGAGAGACGGCTCTTGTGAATTTCAGTGCGGCGGCAAATTTAGACAACCATGGAGCAAATACTTACCAAGTTGGGCAAATACCCGACTTACAATGACACGCAAACGGCCAGAGGGGCTGCGCGCCAGACATATACATCGACATCCGCTCGCCGCTCGGAGAAAGCGACAAGAAAAACCGTCCGCCTTCGGTGCAAGGAAATAGCGCGCGTTTGCTTCCCACACAGTCGCTAACCACAGACCAATCAAAGATGTTTCTGTCCTCCGCCACGCTCTCAAACACCACGGAGGATGAGAAGGGGCCAACGGTTCCGCTGAATGGCCGTCTTTGTCCGACCCAGAAAAATGGCGTACTCTCATGGGAGTGGGACAAATAGAGATGTGCTTCTATGATTTTTCAGACCTAATTTTCACCCTCTCAGACCGAGCAAATATTCTACCTCAATTACAGGAGCGGAACCGACGCTGGCTGAAGAGAGACATTGTGGTGATAAGAGAAGCCACCGTCGTTGACACACGTATGCAGAATGCTCCGCCATTGTGGCGATTTCGAATAGACATCCTGCAATATGAGCGATGCTGAATTTATCCTGTTGTGTTTTTATCGGTAGATATTCCTAGTAGTGTCGTCTTCTTTCTATTGCTGTCGGCGTAACATAAGATGTATTTTTAAGAGAGTTCTTCAAAAGCGCGAGAAATCCATATGGTTATCAAACATTTGCCATTTTGTTTACCTCTTTCAGGAAAAGTTTCTGTAAAAACTGTTTCTTAAATCAAATGGCAGATATGCTGATACTGTTTGGAGTCTTTTTCCCCTGCAAAAGTAAGAATATCCTAATGAGACAAGTGCACATACAAAAATTAAACTGCTGTATTGATTTTTTTTCCAGCATACAGTAATTGTGTTGCCTTTTTTTCTCCATGTACTGCACCCACACTCACACAAAATATCTTATCAAATTTGATGGATTTTTTTTACAAGACACATGTGCACGTCACAGGAATCTGCACTCTCCTGACGTTGTACATATCATCGTCATGGTCTTTCTAATCTTCTATATTAAACCAGTGTGAAAAGAATGAATATGAAGAAGCTCTGTTTGTTATTCGTTAGTGTTAGATCCAGTTTTATCCATCCACATGCACAAAGAAAATGTGAAAAGAAAAATTGAACAATGACATAATTGTAATTGAGCCACTTACACTAAAGGACACACTGCATTGAAAATCCTGATAAACTGTTACTTTTCTACTCGATTTTCATTTGGCTCTGTCAGCGGGAACGTGTGTGCGGTTTTTCGTGATTAGTCAGCCTGTTAAACCCTCCACAAATAAGATAATTTTCGGGGGGGGGGGGGGGGGGGGGGTCGGCGGGGGGTTATACACAATCCCAGCTGCCGGAATATTAACATCTACATGCAGTCGAATGCGAACTATTATATGCATATTGACTATGAAATAAAAACCGGTAATAGCCTCACTGGAATATGAAAACCATCGTCAACCAACCAAGATACTAGAAAAACGCTTTGTGTGAACAACAAGTTGTCATTGCCGAAAATTTTCATGAACATGATCACAGCTATTCTCAGTAAGGCACACAAAATAGATTTAACCTGACTTGGAAAGAAGCTCGAACATTTATCAAATGTTCACAAGATCAAATTGAAACCCACGACTGACAATGGTACCCCGAGAAAATGTCCATTACGAAATCCCCTCCCAAACCCTACACACAAGTTAAGCATCGACAGTTCCCAAAAGGATTCTACAGTTTTCTACGAGCGTTAGTGTATGCAAAACAAGAATTCGCAGGGTCGGTGCACGAAGACCCTCATACCGAGACACGCAAGGTAGATATGGAGGTACGTATATTCTCGCCAGGCGGCCGTCTCCGTGCCGAGACGTGGCTGTTGGTCAATATTTGAAGTCATGAGTACGCGATGGAGTCTGGGGCGACTCCCAGAAGCCCGGAATGACCGATATTCTGTCCATCGATCTCAGATCGGCGCCGTCCTCCCGTCCCCTGCTCTGCTGGCCGTGGCGAGGAGACGTATGGAGGGACAAACAGCCCTTGCATTATTAATGGCCCGGCCTCGCTCAAAATGGTGCTTTGTCTCATGTATGTGGACCTCTGTACCCCGCTTCCACGCGTCCACATTGCCCTTTCGGTCTGGGAGTCTTACCGCTCCTCGGAGAGGAACTCAAACGTCGCCCTTTGGAATCGGTTTCCTGGCGCTTTGAAGAAGAGTTTGGGGCTTGCAGAAAGAGCGTGGGAAAGGAATCTTGAGAGCGACAAAAGTTGGTTTTGTAGTGGAGCATTCTACGTTGAGTTTGTGGAAACAACCGAAGAAGTGGTCAGCAAAGGAATGTGGAGTATGAACAGTCTTTTCCAAGCGTGTGGACTAAGATGCATATTTCCGTTGGTTGACCAACTTGTTAAAAGTGAGAACTTACACAAACACACACATACACACGCACACACGCGCGTACACACACAGACACAAACACACTGACACACGCGCATACACGCACGCACGCACACACGCACACACGCACACACACACACATACACCTAACTTTGATAGTGTGGAGCTCTTTCTTTCCGGACAAATTATCTAAGTTGCTGTAGTAAGGTCTACAAAAGCCGAAAAGTCAAGCATTCATTTGTATGAATAAGATTTACGAAGAAAATGTACCTGCCATTTAAATATACACTTCAACGTCGCAGTTACATTTATCTAAGCTTTTACATTGTTTCTACATTTGCTGAAGCTTCCAGATGACTTTACTATGTGGCTTCGTGGCTTTACAAACTTATTTTACTTTCTTTCGAGGGGGCATTCCATATTGTGTTTTCAGAAATATCGATTTGGTTACTTTTTATGGGACAGTGCAGAATAGCTCCATACACGACGACTGCAACCGACAATCTCTATCGCCACCTTGTTCTGTTAACACTGCAGACGAGCCCGTGCGTTCACGTGCTGTTCGTGCTGACAGCGGCCATCACGCGAGGCACGTGCGACCTCTAACCCGGACACGTGCAAGGAAGTCTGAGGCCCACAGGAAATGGCCGGACTCCGCGTGTCTCCATCTGCTGGCAGGAAGTGCGTTTCTCACACTTTGTCCCAGCAGCCTGCTGCCATGACAGTGACACGGGTCAGCCATGCATCCGTCGACGTCGTCCACCTTGAAACCTGATTAAATCGCCCCTGAAATCGACGCCACGCGACTTCTTTCTCGCCTGCTCGTGCCCAGCTCAAAGTTGTGCATGGGGTGAAAGGAGGACTCGAGTCCGAAGCAAACCCAACGTGTTTTCTTCTGAGTGGGTTTTGTTCGCGTCCGGTCCACGGGAAAGAGTTATTTCTACTTCGTCTTCATAGTGATATTGCTTGGGCGCTCAAGGCAGAAATGGTAAAAATAAATAGTATGCTATTCTTACTCAAGGCACGCTAGAAGTGGTGTAAAAGAGGAGCACAAACTAGAGCAGCACTTCTAAGCTTTCACAAGAATTTCCTGTCCCAATAAGGGTGGATGCGAAACGACAGGGATTTTAAAAAGAGAGAGAGAAACACTCAAGCATGAGCATCTGTATTTTGCCATCATCATTACCTCACCGAGAAAGCTTGCACGGAAATACATCGATGAATATGTCTTGTTCTTTAACATCCTAAATGAGACCCTAGCATTTGAATTAATCAACTTAATGAATAAAAATCCTGCTTGACAACCACGGGGATGGATTGTAGTGAATGTCCCAAAGGATTTAGTGACGCCTCCTCTCAGGAACAGTGCATTGACTGGAAGTGCCCCATGACCTGGTACGTGTAGCAGATGCACTGCTGAACGGGAATACGGTTGCATGGCAGTACGCGGGAAACGCGGTCGGAGGACGAAATGCAGACCTTGATGCGTTGAGGTTACTAAGCATTCAACTTCTTTGTGGGGAAAGTACATGGCTGCTTAACATTCACAAGAGGATACCGACAGTCTTCTGAGACAATGCGTTAATAAACATAAAATGCATGTGCAATGAATTATTTCTTTCGCTTTGTGTGCATTAGTTTGCCGTGGGTAGCGACTAGCAAAAATCTGAAAACTGAAAGCAAGAATGTGGAGCAAAAAAAATACAGGCCACCTATGCATTGGAGCTCGTCCACGTTAGTTGTTTTCTGCTGTTTTCAGAATCAGTTTATCTAACTTCTGCTTGATATAAGAAGTTGTGTGTTTGTGTGTGTGTGTGTGTGTGTGTGTGTGTGTGTGTGTGTGTGTGTGTGTGTGTGTGTGTGTGTGTGTGTGTGTGTGTGTGTGTGTGTGTGTGTGTTTGTGTGTCTTATATATAAACACATGGTTGAAAAACAAAACTTGTGGTACACGCGTTTTTCTTTTGACGATTCTTTCTTTCAACTTTCTTTCTCTACTTTTTTCTTTCTTTCCTTTCTTTCTTTCTTTTCTTTCTTCTTTCTCTCTCTCTTTTTGATGCTAAGTTTTATTCTGTGCACGTGAAGAGTTTTTCTTGATTAAGTGTATTTATCGGTGCTCGTTGTAGCTTTAGATGTATATATTCATCAGAAGAGAAAGGAAAACAGGGCTGCGAGAAGGAGAGAGGGAGAGAGAGAGAGAGAGAGAGAGAGAGAGAGTGTGTGTGTGTGTGTTTGTGGACGTGTGTGTGTGAGGGTGTGTATGTGTGTGTATGTGTGTTTGCGCGCGCGCGCGCGCGTGAATCTGAGACATAGTTCTCTTAACACTATGTTCTCTGAGGTTATGCATTCGTTTATCGTGTACGTTGATGAGGGAGTAGTCAGTGAGGGTTTAGTTTGAGCGTTTGTTTGTCTGCAATCAAGCAGAGCTGAGCG
>JAWQFJ010030985.1:0-35000 GCA_034096865.1 Theodoxus fluviatilis
GAGAGTAGCCATAAGTACTGATCAAAAGATCAGATAAAGGCCTCGCAGCCTAAGACATCTGAGGACATATCTATCTATCTAAATTAATTCTCCTATAAACTGTCCTCGCAAATGACGTCACGTTATTGATGACGTCGCACATGTTGGAATTTCGCCATTCCTCCCCAGGTGTTTCGAAATTCTTCTGGCATATAGGATCGAAAATCTCCTCGCAAATGACGTCACTTTATTCGACGTCAAATAATAACGTCACAGATTTTGCAAAATGGAGTCTGTTGAATCGTTTTCATTAAAACACCAAAATGTTAAAAAGTCACTTTCTTTTCAAACCTCGATTCTGAAAATTTGATAATATTGAATGGGACCTAACTTCCAGTCAGTGTGCAAAATCTCAAGGAAATCCGTCCAGTAGTTTTTGAGATATAGGCCGTGGAGACGGGACAGACAGACAGACACACAGACACACAGACAGACTAATAAAGTCTGTAGGACCTCCAGTAAACCTGGAGGGATAAAATCACTCCTCTTTGGTGTCCCCGCTTTGGTCTGGCACGACATCTGCATGCAGTGATGTTGCTTTTGCATCATTTTCCAGGGACGCTCATCCTTCAAGCATGCAACTGGGCAACACAACTCTATATTTCCTAGGACTTGATTAACAGGTTTGCCGACAAAAGTGTCGACTCTGCTGGAACTCTCAGCTACTGGGCTTTCAATGTGGGGGACATGTTCCGGCCACATGTCGCCTAGGACTTGAGTAACGGATCTGCCGACAAAATGTGTCGATTCTTCACTGGCAAGGAGGCCAATGCACACAACAGAAAATGAGCATGGCAACATTACTGAAACCTACAACAAAGACGTTACATAGAAAGATGTGGAACTTGGAGCGAGAATGGGATGTTTAGAGTTATCTTTCCTTGCCAGTGCGGTAATTATGACGGTGGTCACGGTAATTATGACGATGGGCACGTTTGTTTGGCCCAAAATATCGAGATAATCACGAGGGCTATGCGTTTCCTACGTTCCTAGCTCATAAGGATGCACTCGCCGTGAAGGCGGGAGGTCCGGAGCTCCCTCGATCCTTTCCGCTGCAGATCCCCCTGTGGGTTCGGGGTAAGAATTGACCCACCGCGTCACATGCGGCTAAACACAGCTAAGCACTCCCGGTGTCACCGCTTCTGATTGGCCGACATGCGGCTAAACACAGCTAAGCACTCCCGGCGTCACCGCTTCTGATTGGCCGGTTCTTGTCACGTGACTGATAGTTTCGTCTGCAACTCGTACTTACGTTATGGTCGCCGTACTTTGGTGTTTACTTCGTCCGCTGAACGCTGCCAAGACTAATGTGCGAATGAATGAAATATGATTCCATAATTTTTCCGGATTAATACAAATTTATATCAAATACATCAGTTCAATTTAATCGAGTCAATTAATCGAGTACATGTATGTACATGTAATATGTCCACCAGGTCAAAAATGTGTTGAGTGGAACGCAAGTCAGAAAAGTTACACTTGCAGTCTAAACAACAAAATGCATACAGTAGAACATAATAAATAATATTAAAATGATAATAATGTACATGTATTTCAGGTCATGCAGCATTGCTTCATGGAAATTTGGCTGAAACTTATACTGAGATTCTGGTTTACCTTGTTGCATTTTATTGATTCTATGTATCTTCTCTATTTTCTCAACTGGCCACAATTCAGGACAATTCAGGTATAACAAAATCCACATTAAATTCAAATAAACACTAAGACTGTAAGAAAACTAGATATCATGACCTAAATGCATTATTTTACGATGTAAACACTGACACGACTGCTACAACATACAACACAAATAACATTGTAAATACGCAAACAGAGCCTGCACAGTGTCAAAAACATCAATTTTCTTCATAAGCGCGTGTTCATCAGACGACAGAAAACACCAAATTTCATTCATTCGCGCATTAGTCTTGGCAGCGTTCAGCGGACGAAGTAAACATCAAACTACGGCGACCATAACGTAAGTTCGAGTTGCAGACGAAACTATCACAGTCACGTGACACGAACCGGCCAATCAGAAGCGGTGATGCCGGGAGTGCTTAGCTGTCACCGCGTCTCCCTACACGATTCGTAAGAGGCGAATAACTAGGGACACCGTGACTTGATTAGCGTTTACTCTAAACCGTTCTAGTGATTGTCGTGCTAGATGGCCTTACGTAGCCTACAAGGCTGATAGGCCCGAAAACACTGTCCATCCATCCATCCATCCATCATCCCGCTGCAGAGACCCGGGTGAGCCAAAATGGCGGAGACGGTGTGAGATGGGCTGGTGTTCGGAGATAACAGTGCCCGTAATGTGCTTCTCAGGGTCCGAGAATGGAAAAGTGTACGTACACGGAAGTATTTGCTGTTCGAGTGGTCATTTGTATATTTAGAGGAGTAGGTGTATTTGTTATTTCTGGACACACACTGCCGAGAATTTTTTATCGCTTACACACAACACCGTATACGTACGCTCTATGAATTATGTTCCTTGAATTGATCGAAATGAATCGAGGCCTGTAGCGTGGAAAATAGTAACCCGTGGAAAACAGTGACGGAAGTCATCGCAGAGTTATCTGCGAGGGACGTGCTATATGCAATTTACCGCTCCTGCACCTGTTCTTCGCATGGAATATATTCCGACAAACGACGCATTAGTTGCTTTACGAGGTTTTGGTGCATTTGTGTAGTTTAACACATGATGTAGCGTTCAAAAACGTTTTTCCCCGTGTAAAGCCGTCTCCCCTGCCGGAAATAATATGGGAGTCACCTCCCTGTAGTCTGTTTGTAGTCTGGTTTTATAAAACGCGACCGTTGACTGACTTGGCACGCCCGGGGAGTTATGCTAAGATCCGGCCGCGTAAATATATCTGCGTTTTGTGACAAACGTCTTGCTCGGCGGTACTGTACTCCATGCACCTTAACGGTGCGCGTGATTCGGGTGTAATCTTAAGCTAAACGACGTTTATTGGCGCTGCTGAAATGGTCTAAGTCGGAAACATTCGGAACGTCGTTTAGCTTAAGATTCCACCCGAATCACGCGCACCGTTAAGGTGCATGGAGTACAGTACCGCCGAGCAAGACGTTTGTCACAAAACGCAGATATATTTACGCGGCCGGATCTTAGCATAACTCCCCGGGCGTGCCAAGTCAGTCAGGCGGAGTGGCGGGTGCCGTCTCTTTTTAGAGTTGAATTTTCAGAAAATCCCTCGCAGATAACTCTGCGATGACTTCCGTCACTGTTTTCCACGGGTTACTATTTTCCACGCTACAAGGCCTAACATTTTGGACAAAATTGTCTACAGTTGAACCCGGGTTGCTTTTTTGTTGTTGAAAAAGTTCCCGTGCCATTCGATATGACACCATGGTGTGTTCTATCAAGTGAAAAACTGATGTGATATCTGTATTGTCAGTTATTTCGTCTATCGGTCCCCTTGTGGGTTCGGGGTAAGAAATTAGAATTGACCCACCGCATCTCCCCCTACGCGATTCGTAAGAGGCGAATAACTAGGGACACCGTGACTTGACTTGCGTTTACTCTAAACTGTTCTAGTGATTTTCGTGCTCACTGGCCTTATATAGCCTTCAAAGGCTGATATGCCGTAAAACACCATCCATCCATCATCGTCTATCGGCAATTTCTTCACCGACTCTGGCGCCGGGACGCAGCCATGTTCTTCCGCCTTGCCAGTTGATTGGCCGTTTTTCTAGCTGTAGGAGCGTTTTACTAGCCCTTTCTTGGGCGCGTTTGTTTGGCCACAAATCTCGCGATTCTCCCTGAACTGCTAGTCGAGGGCGAGTGAGACGCTCCTACAGCTAGAAAACAGCCAATCAGCTCGCAAGGCGGAAGAACATGGCTGCGTCCTGGCGCCAGAGTCGGTGAAGAAGTTGTCGATAGACGAAATAACTGAAGATTCAGATTTCACATCAGTTTTTCACTTCATAGAACACACCAATTGAGGGACCTCCTTCGGCCTCCCGCCTTCACGGCGAGTGGGTCCTTATGAGCGAGGAACGTAGGCAACGCCTAGCCCTCGCAATTCTCTCGAGATTTTGGGCCAAACAAACACGCCCAAAGCGCGCGCGCGCACACGCACGCACACACACACACACACACACACACACACACACACATGCTCATAGAGACAAGTATCCCCCGAAAAAGACAAAACAAACAGAAAACCTGCTGTCATGAAAGTTCAAGAGATTTTGACGTTTCAGATGTCCTGAAAATACAGTGATGGTTATCTTTATCTTTCACAATGAAAGTGTGCTTACTAAACTACTCTGCAATGAGCCGCATGTGTAACTGCCCCGTTTTCAAGGGACGGAACTCTTTCGCATCCTCTCCTCTCTTTTTTTCGTGAATGCTATGAGTATGGAGGAGTTCCACGTTTTTCAATGTAACGTCTTTCAATGTAACGTCTTTCCCCATTCTAGAATGGTCTTTCCTTACACTATACAGCAACACGAATGACGTCGAAAGGGTGAGAAAGTGAAATACTTTTATTGATACACGGAATATAATACAAAACACGTTACAAATACGTAGTCAACGGTCCCGTAACCACAGAATGGCGATTGATTTGAATATAGGCATGAGAGTGTAGAGCACACAAGTAAGGAGGGGGGGGGGGGGGGGGGGGGGGTGTGTGTGTTAGTTGCTATCTACCATTGCTGACAAACACTTTGTCCTAAAGTGGACTCGTCGAGGAATTGTACTTCGAGCAAATCGTTCCAGAACCGGTTTAAGCTTTTCAGTATCTACAATAATGAGCTTATTTAAAATGCTGGACAGCTATTTCGCAACGTGTTCAACAACACTAAAGTGAATCGGATTCCTTTTTCACCTTTAAAATACAAAACTGTACAATTAACATGAATTGTGTTTAAATTTTCGTTTTTCACAGATCTCATGACTACCAACCATTAATACTGGAATCAGCGTTGCATACCAAGTAGGCCTATCCTTGCCATCACATGGAAATTATATGTGTTTTCTATAGCTGGCACATTATCTTGGATCTGTTTCTACACTCACAGTAGGCTTCAATCGAGCGACAGTTTCTTGTGAAAAGACGTGCCAGCTGGAATGAGTTGTAAACCAGCAAGTCTTCTTGCGTTAGTTTGTCTTTTTAAGAGAGAATTCACTTGGAACTACTTACCAATAAATGGCGTGCAGAAACCCCCAATTGAGGTGCCTAGAGAGCATACTCAAAACTTTCGTACACGTTGAAATGATATCAACTGATAAAACTTGAGATGTACAGCTCCTCGGGCTCTGGCGAAACGATTTTGGCCAAGGATAATTGTGGTTCTACAACTCAATTCCTTTTTGGTGACGTCGAGGCAAAGCAAACACCTTTATTCGTTGTCCAGTCCATGAAAAAACACGCTAGAATTCTTAAGCTGTTTGTACGTAAACATTTTTCGATGTCATGATCTACGGCTCGTCTCGTATCGATAGTTTTACACACACACACACACACACACACACACACACATGCACACGCACGCACGTACAAACACACACATACGCACGCACGCACATACGCGCGCGCGCTCACATACACACAACAAAACAATGAATGGTCACGACTCTGCCTAGATTTCTTTTGGTGACAATGTTTTTCCTTTAGCAACGTGTTAAGGTGAATGTATCTTCACGAAACATGTATGGTTTCGTGTGGCTACGCACAGCTTCATAACAGGGTATATTTGACTACATGTGGTAAAAAAGTAATGAGACAAGATACTTAGCTGTTATTCGATTTCGTAGTTCCCATTTCAACTCCACTGATTGCGAACAAGCAATGAAAATAAACATCATTCATGTGCATATATTATATACAAGCTTCATGATTAAGCTGCGGATGTTAAAGCCACAATGACAAAGAGGTCAGTGATCTCATCTACTTCCATAATATTGACATAAGACTGTACATTATACTTTCACCAAATGGAACGTAAATTATGCAGTAGAATTCTCGTCCCGTCAGATTTTTATCTTGCGTCCGTCCGCTTCAACAAATTCATGTTCAGATGTACAACAAACTATACACGAGAACGTGCAATTCTGCTGTTTTCGGATGACTACTTATCTACTGATCACGGCTGATTGAATCCCATGTGTCTCTTTAGGTGAAGTTTACAAAGACGAAAGGATTAAAAAGATTGAAACAACCGCGATGGAAAGTCAAATTTTTGTGCGAGTCATTTTTCTTTTGCATCCCACAGGATTGAAATGTGCCTTAAGTATGGAAACTACCCGTTGGATGGAAAACCCCCCCAAAATGTCATTTATTAGAATAATCAAGAACAAGTTTCACTCTTTCAGCGGTGTCGTCCACACCTGTAAGGGTTAAATGGTGGATCCGACTGAAAAACTCCCTGCATCTCTCTCTCTCTCTCTCTCTCTCTCTCTCTCTCTCTCTCTCTCTCTCTCTCTCTCTCCTCTCTCACACACACACACACACACACACACACACACACACACACACAGAGAGAGAGAGAAAATCTCATATCTTTTGCCTTTCAACCAATATTTTGCAATGATCTGTCATTTGGATTGTAAATGTTTTCATGATCTGCGAACAAGTCAAAGTTACATTTGGATATGAACGGTAAACTATCTCGGAAGTCGTCGAACGCACAACATGGGCATGGCTAAGTTCCCACGTGATCGTACTATGTATTAGAGCGTCCAATCAACAGACAGCTACGAGGTCAAGGGGCGGAGCTTCACGATTTGACACCCGCAGATTTCTCATTTATCTTGGCGGCCTGGGCACGTACGACCGAGTTGAGAACGCCCAAGAGATGGTACCACGACTGCTTCACTTCTGGCGTGGCACTGGATCCAAGACGGGACTCCAGGAAGTCGTTGAACATTTCCTGGAGATCCTGTAAGGAGAAAATTCGTCATGGTAATATATTAACATTTCCACCAAACCCCTTTCTTTGGATAGCATCGGTGACATCATTATAGTCCACTAGAGACTTCGCCTGCCGGCGAAAGTCTCTAGCACAGTTCATATCACGTAATGGAACTAATCCGTCCGGAATATTCATACGGAGGTCACACGAGAGGCTTGTGAGATAGCATTCTGCTCCCTGACAAACGCCGTTAAAGTAGTTCTGAGACTATTTCGCGCGAAACTCATAAATTACGTTTGTTGAGGCAATTGTTACAATTCGAACATTATATTTTACTTCTTGAAAGGTTGTGGCTGGGTCAGAGTTCAGCTTTGGCGGGAACAGGCTTTGAGGTCAAAGTATGGGGGCCGGTTTGAACTGGTTCGAAACAATTTTTTCATTGGCTGAGGGCAGTGGCGCATGCGCCGTGGGTCAACGAGTCGACCCCAGAGCGTTTGCAAGAGGAGTGGACTGCAGGACGCCATGCGGGGTAGTCATGTACCAACCAACTCCGTGCGGAAGATGAGACTACACGTTAAAGTTCTTCCAATCCTCCCCCGACCATCTGAAAGTTTGTGCAAGAAGAACAGCGTTTCCCTGTTTGAAAATCCAGCCTTCGCCAAGACTCTGGAACCAAATTTGTCGTCTGAAAAGTTTTCGTCGTTTGGCCTTGCGGAATGTTGAAGCTTTTGCTCGTTCGAGCGGGTGTGTGTGGGTGAATCCGCAAATGTGAAATGGCCTTTTACCTCTTATCTCGAGGGATAGCCTTGAGTGAGAGAGTGAGCGATTATCCACTCTATAGTGGATATCGGTTTTAAGGAAAAGTTTTTATCGATGGAAGTCGAGGAACTGAGTACGTTTGTCTACTGAACTTGTGAGTACATGCGTTCAACCTTTTGCTGCGGCACGGTGGGGAAGCTCACTGCCCTTCAGCAAAGATTATATAGTTACACAAAGATAGCTCATTAGCTCATTGTTATGAGGATCGAGACACGTTGCACCCCCAAGCGTGAAGTTACTTGGGTGAATCAAGAGAAATAATCACACTGCTTAGCGACATGTAAAATTGCTTGTTTATCGACGCATTTCTGATGCGTTCCGATCATGTTTGTGAATAAATTTACAGTGTAACGTGTAATAAAATGATTTGCTGCAATAATGGGGGTGTTTTGGCTTTGTTTTTTGTAGCAGGCGTTGTGAATTCGAACTCGCACATAGGCCTATTAAATCTACATGGTGTTGATGACTGGGAACGATCTATTTTTTATTATTATCGAAGAATGCAAGCTTGTTTATCAAAGTATACACCCCTGTGGAATATCTTTAGGAAATGCAAACCAATACATACCTGTCAAGAAGGTGATTTGCGGCCAGAAAGTCATTCGATGAAGGGAATACAGTTAGAACATGAGAGAAGTGATCAAGCAAGACCTGCTTCGACCTGCGTCGACCTGCGACCTGCATTCCATTTTTAAAATGTAGAAGCTTTCACAACCTATTGATGCATTCAACATACAGCTTTGATAAATTAATGCTGTTCATGGCTTACATTTCTTTGGATGGGTTTCTAGTGTCCCAAAATACAGCGTTTTCTGTGCAAAGCGAGAACATATCCGCCATATCTACACGAAAGCAGTCCTCTGATTGGTTCCCTGAATAGAATCCTCCAATCAGCAGGCAGCTTTCTTCGCCGACTTGCTTGATCGTAACTATAATCTTTGCGGAAGCGGCAACTGAATTCACTTTATCGAATGGCTTTCTGGCAGCGAATCACCTTCTTAACAGGTATGTATTGCTTTGCATTTCCTAAAGATATTCCACAGGGGTGTATACGTTGATAAACAAGCTTGCATTCTTCGATAATAATGAAAAATAGATCGTTCCCAGTCATCAACACCATGTAGATTTAATAGGCCTATGTGCGAGTTCGATTTCACAACGCCTGCTACAAAAAACAAAGCCAAAACACCCCCATTATTGCAGCAAATCATTTTATTACACATTACACTGTAAATTTATTCACAACATAATCGGAACGCATCAGAAACGCGTCGATAAACAAGCAGTTTTACATGTTGCTAGGCGGTGTGATTACTTCCCTTGATTCACCCAAGTAACTTCACGCTTGGTGCGCTGCGTTTCCGAGCGTCTTGTAACTTTATATAGCAAAAGCTCGTTATGACCTGTCTTTGTAAGAATATAGTCTTTGCCTTCAGTCGCAGAGTGTTGGCTAAGCTGATTGATTTTTGTTTCAATTGCATTGAACCTGATTATACCACTGTTTAGTTCTTATTAAAGATACTCTTTGATAAACATTGTCACGATTGTCATGTCATGCGAATGTGAGATGAAAGAGAGAGTGAATTAATTATAACCCCCTTGCCCTTCCACTAGTGATACCCCTACACTAGGTACTTGCACTTCCACTAGTGATACCCCTACACTAGGTACTTCCACTAGTGATACCCCTACACTAGGTACTTGCCCTTCCACTAGTGATACCCCTACACTAGGTACTTGCACTAACGCGACTGACTAGGGGGACGAAAATCGGTTCGATTTTACGACAATGTTTTTTCGCGCCGTTTTAGGGTCACTTTACATCGATGAATATCTTTCTGTGTTTATCATATATAACCCACTCACATTTGTTACCACTGTAAAGCTATTTAAATTCTCTACTTGAATATTTCGTTATCTTAAACCCTAGATCTCTGGTGAAGGAGTTCTAGCAGCGTAAAGTCTTACCTAATGAGAGAGAGAGAGAGAGAGAGAGAGAGAGAGAGAGAGAGAGAGAGAGAGAGAGAGAGAGATGCAGGCAGACAGACAGACAGAACGAATTATTTTTTTTAGAGGCCATCAACCCATTTCAAAGAAAATGTACAATTTGAATTCTCTCTCACTCTCTCTCTCTCTCTCTCTCCTCTCTCTCTCTCTCTCTCTCTCTCTCTCTCTCTCTCTCTCTCTCTCTCTCTCTCTCTCACTCTCTCTCTCTCTCTCTCTCTCTCTCTCTCTCTCTCTGTGTGTGCGTGCGTATGCGAGTGTGTCTCCATTTCCCAACAAACTCAGCTACGTACTTCGAAGGCAGAGAGGCTGACACTGCGTTTGAGGTGGTTGGTGGCGATCTTCTCGGCCAGCTTGACCATGCACTCCGGGTCCTCCAGGTTCTCCACTAGGGAGCCGATGGAGTACATGACGGTGACGGCGTGCGCCCTCATGGTGGGGTCCGTCTCCAGCTCCTCCTTGCTCTTGCCCTCGAACTGCGGGAAGTACGTGACGAGCTTGGGGAACTTTTCGAACAACCTGCAACGTGGAGACGCGGATACACAGGAGGCTGTCTTTGTCAGGGGGAGGGAAGGAGGGAAAGAGGGAGATAGCAAAGCGTGTGTACACGATCTTTGCAGGGAGGCAAGGATAGCCAGCTAACTAGACAGACGGACGGACGGAGGTATGGAGGGAGGGAGAGAGAAAAAGACGCTGAGAGGAGGAGGAGGAGATGATATGGTGGGTGGTGGTGGTGAAGACGACGACGATGGTCTCGACAGCGAAACAGTAGAGAAGGGTGAGGAGTACAAGGAAGCATAGGGCAAATGAGCAACAGGAGATGGAGGCAGCTTGATTGGCAAAGGAACAAGGGCGGAGGAAGCAACAAATCCGAAATCTGGAGAAGCCTGTGAAGCTGCTAGAGTAGCATAGGAGAAGAGAGAGAGAGAGAGAGAGAGAGAGAGAGAGAGAGAGAGAGAGAGAGAGACGTTGAGAGGGAGAGAAGAGAGAGAGAACTGAACAGGGCCAAAGAAAGAGAAATAGGACAGGGCCAAAGAGGTATAGCAGAGCTGCAAGAAGGACAAGGAGTACACCTGCTATCTGTACATACATGATGAAGAAGGCCACTCCGTTCTCAGCACGCTTCTTGCCCAGCATGCGCCAGCTGTTGACGATGGCGTTCTTCTGTCTGAGACTCAGACCCGTGGCAGGGTCGGGCTTGTCGTCATCTCCCGCACTGCCCAGCATCCAGTTCATCAAACTGCTGACCAGACCCATCGCGCTCGCTGTAGGCAAACAGAAAAGAAAAATCACCGTCATCATCATCGTCGTCGTCGTCGTCATCAGCATCATGATCGTCATCGTTATCATTTTCACATCGTCGTTGTCGTCGTCGTTGTAGTCATCATCATTATCATCATCGTCGTCGTCGTTGTAGTCATCATCATCGTCGTCGTCGTTATCATTATCATCATCGTCGTCGTTGTCGTCTTCATCGTTATTATTGTCCTCGTCATCATTATCTCATTATCGTTGTCGTCGTCGTCGCCACAAACACAAAGTAGGTACATTCAGATTTGATCTATCGTGTGGCAAGCTCATGAACAAACTACACAAAAAGGAGAAGACACAAGACTTTTTTCTGATTTAAGGAGTGTAATTGCACAAGAAATCACACGCGTAATACTTAAACAATGCCATCTGCAAGTATGCACGCACACAAACACACTCACGTGCTTGCTTTATATATATATCAAGTATCCTGCATTGCAGATGCCCATGTTGTATATGTTGAAAGACCAGCCTACTATGTAGTTTATCAGTCCGGGAGGGTCGCAGAGCGGCCTTCCCATCGTTTGTTTACTGGACTTGACATGTGACCGCGGACAGTTCCCTCCTGCCTTCCTGGCTCCCTAAGTCTAAATTGTTAAATATAAGAAACAAATTTGATGTTTTCTCTCAATTAAGACATCTGATTCCAATGGTGCAATATTCATTCGATTGATTTTGTTGTGCCTGATGAGGCAACACTTGGTGAGAATAATTTCGGTTTAGTATAAGGCAGCAATAAACCTTTTCCTATCATTAGGAACACACAACCCAGGGACAGGCTGAGATCTCGATGGACATCCCAAGCCTGGCTCCCCTGAGGTCCGAGCAGGCCAAGAGAGACCCCATCTCATCTGGCACGGTCTTGGGTTTGGTCAAGGCCATTAATTGCCATCCGGTCTGGGACCAGCCCGCAGCTCCTGTACCCATGGGTAAAATTAAAGTTGTGAAAGCAGCGACGATTTGTCTCATACCTGTGCCCTGCTACCATCCAAGCCTTGCCTTGGCCACTCCACCACACACACACACACACACACACACACGCGCGCGCGCGCATTCTCACACATACACACGCACACACACTCAACTCACACAAACACACACACACATACACTCACAACACATACACGCACAAACACACAAACCATACACAACACACACACACACACACACACACTCACACACTCACAACACACATACACTCACAAAAACACACACACACACACACACACTCACAACACACACACACCTACTCACAACACACACACACACACACACACACACACACACACACACACACACACACACACACACACACACACACACACACACGTGTGCGCGCGCGCACAAACTTCAGCAACCCTGCCGAAAACAATTTATACTATCAAAATAGTTTGTATTCACTCCTGTTGACCAAAATTACCCGTGTCAGCGGGTTCGTGTCTCTGTGCGAGACGTGAATGCCAAGTGGTCTGTACAAATGACCACATGTGCACGACCTATTTTCAGTACAGGAAAACAAGGCCAAGCGTGTTGCTCTGTATGAGCTGCCTATCCACAATGGTTTTTTGATTGTTGAAGCATCGAGCTGCAGTCGCTCGGGGCTCATGGTAGGGCGTTCGAATCTGCGTCAATCCTATTGTTTACAAGCAAACAAATGAAACGAACAAATGAAATTTTTCACTAGCAAGGTCTTCGAGTTCACAGAATATTACTCTACACAAAATGATGCGAATCTATAAGCAATAGCCCAAAATGACATTGCTTCCTTCATTCGAGAGGAAAACAGAGCACCCCTCATGACCGAGATAGAAAAACAGTGAAACATAAAAATAGTACGTTCAACCACATTATGGCTTCATGCTCTCTCAGGCGTTGAGATGCGTCACGTTGGCCCTTACTGTGGCCTTGTGACCAGGAGTCAACGCGTGTATGGTGTGATCAGAGATTTGGATGTGAAATCACAGCATCACGCTGAGTACAGTTACTGTAATTTTACACTCAGGTACGATGGGCACATCAAGACTGTCAGAAGGGCTAGCGAAGATGTTGGACTGGATTCACAGGTTGAACCAGAGAAAGAAAACTGCTAATGAGGGGGAGCAGCGAAGAGAAATGTACCGAGAGCGAGCAGAGACGGCGAGAGCACCTACTGTCCCCACCTGGAAAGATTCTAAAGGCCCACTGACCCCACAATTTCCTTTGATGCAGTGAAAACCGTCACAATAAAACGAGGTAATATTTTTGGGACAGCTCCTGCCTTTCCCGGCTGTGTAACGCGACTCATTAGGCCTACCACTTTGTTTCCTTGTTTCATGTCTCCCTGTGCGTTGGTGGTACGCATGCACCCACCACATCACCCTAAGCAAATCGTAAAAGGCAAATAATTTGGGAATTCGATGCTCAACTTTCTCTCACTCTAACTCTTAAGATTTTCGCAATCAATAGACCCAACATACGTTACAGAGGCTGAAAGACCGTAAACTTTCATTCATCTTAATTTTGTTTCACACAGAGAAAACTGTCGATTATACAAAATGGCGACGCTACGCCGGTTGGCTGTTCGTGCATTCCTTATGAAAGGCTTGTGTAGGTCGCTCAGACAAAACACGCTCTTTTCGTGCGACCGATGCACACAAATGGCATCGCGAAAAGAGACTTTGCGACGACTCATGTGTAATTAAAATGAAAAAGGAACCTGGCCGATGAAACACATGCACATTAATGCCTCCGGTACTGTTGATAATTATATTGATTTAGGAAGTTCCGAGTTGGTCCGTTTTATTTTTCGCACAGCAGTATCAATTCCTGCACCCTCTCTATTTCCAAGATAAAGGGAGAGATAAAAAGAGCAAACGTTTATTTATACTAGTAAATGCTATATGCAATAAAAGCGACTTGTAACATCAAACTGTGTCGATATCTTTCAGTTCAATACTTCACTACATATAATGATGAACTGAAGTAATGTGAAGCACAAGCAACCCTCACACGACAACTAAGGTGCATCTGGCTTACTTGATGGAAGCAATGAAAGATTCATGCAAAGCAGGACCGGAATACTCGAGACAGCGTCTCTGTCCGGCCGCAATTCACCGAAATATAGGCAGTGTCGAGAATGGAAAGTTTTCGCGTTGCGCTGTCTGAAAGGATGAGTTTCGACATCAATTAAAGACGGCTCGATAGACTGTACTTCAGAGTGGCAAAAAGACACTAAAACTTTCCGGTTTTGAAGGAAAGTTGAAAAAAAAGAGCATTAGCGTTTTCTTCCTTGATGGCTTGCTCCCTCGTTTCTTTCTGTGACCGGGTGAAGTGAAGCCTTTACATGGACTCTCTCTCTCTCTCTCTCTCTCTCTCTCTCTCTCTCTCTCTCTCTCTCTCTCTCTCTCTCTCTCTCTCCCTCTCCCTCCCCCCCCCCCCCCCCCCCCCCCCCCCCCCGACATGCATTGTTCCCCTCTCTCCTCCCTCTATCATGTATCCTGCGTCTCAGACGCCCATGTTATATGTTGTAAGACCAGCCTACTATGTAGCTTATCAGTCGGGGGGGGGGGGGGGGGTCGCAGAGCGGCCTTTTCCTTATCATTTGTTAATTGAACTTGACATGTGACCGCGGACAGCTCCCTCCTGTCATTCTCGGGCGCTATGCCTAAATTGTTAGAAACAAGAGTCAAATTTGATGCTTTCTCTAAATTAAGACATCTGGTTGCAATGGTGCAATATTCATTCAGTTGACTTTGTTATGCCTATAGAGGCAACACTTGGCGTGAATAATTTTGATTAAGTATAAGGCAGCAATGAGTCTTCTTCTATCATTAGGAAAACACAACCCAGAAACAGGCTGAGATCACTACCGCCGATCCCAAGCCTGGCTCCCCTGAGGTCCGCGCATTTCTTTGATAAGGAGGGACTGTCAGCAGGTCAAGAGAGACCCCATCCCATCTGGGGGAGAGACCACTGCCACCACGGTCTTGGGTTGGTCCAGGCCATTATCATCAGGCCTCGGACCAGCCAGGAGCTCCTATACCCATGGGTAACAATAAAGTTGTGGAAAGCAGCAGCGATTTTGTCTCATGCCTGGGCCCTTGTACCATCAAGCCTTGCCTCCACCCCCATCACAATTGGCACTGCGAGCAGGGTGGTTCCAGTCTCATCAAAGGCAGGTTGGACGGGTGCCCCCTGTAGAGACAGCTTCATGTTGTGGCTCCACTTCACGATGATGTTGTTGCAGGGATGCTCAGGTGAAGACAAGGAATCAAACGGCGGGTGGCAGACTACTGAGGAGGTCGTGCACTGCGGCGTGGCACTGACCATTTTCCTGTCTGTGAAGCAGAGGTTGATGCCAAGTCTCGAAAGTGGCAGAGATGTCGTATGCCTCAAGCTGGAGGCGTCCGATGGCGAAATGGAGGCGGTAGATTTTAGTCTTTTCCTCCCTGGAAAGCGTCAGGCTCCGATGGTATTTGGGAAAGTTGTGGAAACAGCATGATTGTCTCACCCTGCTCCGCAGCGCCATTTGTGATGGGGTGGAGGCAAGGCTTGATGGTACAAGGATCCAGGCATGAGACAAAATCGCTGCTGCTTTCCACAATTTTATTGTTACCCATGGGTATAGGAGCTCCTGGCTGGTCCAAGGCCTGATGATAATGGCCTGGACCAACCCAAGACCATGATAGGAAAAGGCTCATTGCTGCCTTATACTTTACTCGAAATTATTCACACCAAGTGTTGCCTCTATTAGGGTCTGCAACGGGGGTTGTTGCTTCCCCTGACAAGCTAAGCGCAAGAGTTATCTCGCCTGCTTGGTCAGTACACTGCATTATTTATATGGTGGCAATGGACGCTGCAAATTTCGAACAATGGCGTGTGCCGGAATTAAAGCAGTTCATACGGGAAATGCAACAGCCATTGTCGGGGACGAAAGCAGACCTAATTCAAAGGGTCAAGGGCTGTATTGCTTTAAAGGTAAACAAAGCAATCGGCGGGGAATCCGACATAGACTGTGCCGACGCTTTGGCCCCAAAGTTTCCAAAACTAACAACACCATCGGGCCAAAAACTTCCTGATCCAGTCAGCCTCAAAACAGGATGGTGTTCTGCAGTGGGTTTTCCTGCAGATTTTCGGGATGCAGACCTGTACAACTACATATTTTGTTTTGAGAATAAGAGTAGTCGTGAACTCCCCTCCCGAGTTTGTGGCAGCCTGTGGGGTGTCAATCTCCTCACAAAGTCCCTCCCCCCTTGCATAACGGACTCACGGTTGAACCTGTCTGTGGCCACTACAACACAAGCATGTACAAGGGAATATGCGCTAAACAGGCCGTTTTTTTTACCGGACTAACACTTTCCTTTGAAACAAGGTTTGACGTGTACATAGTATTCCCAGGGCTTGCTCTGGCAGGGCGCACTAATCGCCATATTGTCCTCAGCTCGAACACAAAACGCTCATTTTCATGATTACTGACACACAAACATAGGCACCGTACCTAAATAACGGTATTAATGTCTCAAAGCACAAAGAAGAGTACATCAATAGTTAATGAATATTGCTACATTATTCATATTGAGTTGTGCGTCGAAATCGAATCAAGTCAAAAGTTGGGCTACAGAATACTCACTACTAGACAGCTTCTCGTGTAACTGTGTAGTTCGGACAGAAAACTGTTCGCATATGCTTTACTCTCAGGATAAGTTCCTGAGCTAAGTGTTCGCCCAGTCAAAGATATGCTCGGTTAAGAACCGTCTTAATGAGTGATATCAGACGCATCGACCTGTACATGCAGACAATGGGGATGAACGAACAAACGAATGCATTAATAAATACACAATGACCGACGGAACGAACGAATGGAGCTTTACTGCTTATTAGCCTATGACGGCTAGTTAAGACCAATAACAAGAACATAACTGGAGCAAATGAGACTAAGAGCGAGTCAAGCCTTGATGCCCATAGTTTAAATTTTTCACGTTTCGCGTAAGGAGACACGATCAACAAAAAGGATAAACAAAGACGAATACGGAAACATGAGGAGGACAGCAACAACAACAATGAATATGCGAGTGCATTTAATGATATTTTTAACGAGTCAGTGTAGTTTGCGCGAGCTCTGTTCAATAATCATGCACTGCATTCCTGCAGCAGAAATGCTGAGAACGAGAGAGACCTAGTATTCAATAGAACTACACTACACCGATCCACGCCATATTTAGTTACATCTGCTTGCAAGCTCGAACCTAGCTTCGTCACTTCATGCCTGCATACTGCGACAATAAACGATCACTTTGCCACGGTATCACTGGCAAACACAACAAAGATGAACGCCTCTTGGTACTCTCTCACTGCGTTCTGAAGCCAATTTGTACTGACCAGAGACCACTTTTTGGTTTCTCCGCGCGAAAGAGCACCAGCGGCAAATACTCCTGATTACCAGCTTCGTTGCAGACCCTAATAGGCATAACAAAGTCAACCGAATGAATATTGCACCATTGCAATCAGATGTCTTAATTTAGAGAAAGCATCAAATTTGTCTCTTGTTTCTAACAAATTAGGCATAGCGCACAAAAACGACAGGACGGAGCTGTCCGTGGTCACATGTCAAGTTCAATTAACAAACGATAAGGAAAAGGCCGCTCTGCGATCCCCCCGGACTGATAAACTACATAGTAGGCTGGTCTTGCAACATATAACATGGGCGTCTGAGACGCAGGATACATGATAGAGGGAGGAGAGAGGGGAACAATGCAATGTCTGGGGAGAGGGGGAGGGGTGGGGGGAGGAGAGAGAGAGAGAGAGAGAGAGAGAGAGAGAGAGAGAGAGAGAGAGAGAGAGAGGGAGAGAGAGAGAGAGAGAGAGAGAGAGAGAGAGAGAGAGAGAGAGAGAGAGAGAGAGAGTCTATGTAAAGACTTCGGGCTTCACTTCACCAGTTCATATTTCCTTACTTCTTTCCCTGTTTTTTACCATAGACAGAATCCTCGCCGCAATTACCCTATTTCCAAGTCCACTCATGACTGACAGACCTGCAACAACGAGCTTCTTCAAGTTACTGGCCGGAGTCCTGCATGGATCCAGTCATGCATAATAGAGACCTCCTCCAGGAATCAAGCATGCGCAATGAGCGCTTTTGCGCGGGTAAAGGGAAGCAACTCGCCGCTAGGGGGCGCCGTCGAGGCGCGTCAACCTTCTCTGTCAGTGAATCTCTGTTCCGTACTGTAACATTCATTCCGGCGAACCTCTTTGAGCCTTATTTTGCGATTTTCTGCATCTTGTGACTACCGAAAATGGCAAAACCATTCGGAGAGTGGACTAACCAAGAGTTGAGAGCTGCATTACGTCGGAGAAATGCACGGATCTCTGGACGAAAGGCTGATTTGGTGGCAAGGTAGTTCAAGAGTTTTCTCAGATTCACAATCGCATTGTTTTGACGCTGTACAATAGTTATTGATCTATATATTTTTCGGTGATAGTTAATGTGTTATAAATTACCGAAGTGGTGGAAAATGGCAGGATTTTGTTCAGTGGCTTGTTCAAGTTGTTGGCAATTTCGTTAAATACTAATCTAATGTAGGTATGTGACAATGATTTTTTTTGGGGGGTGGAGGATTAAAATACACCATTAAAAAGCACTAAAAAGTAGAAACATTGTAGAATTTTTTTAATCGGTTAATATTTTTTTAATGACGTTTATTTGAAGGATTAAAATATTTGTGAAGAAAAGTGCTCCCAAATTTTTCTGTTTTGTATTACAGCCAGAACTCCGTTGTTTTTTGCTCAATTATCTCACAACTTGGCGGGTGCATGGGCTTCTTATATCATGCAGATGATCTAACCAAGTGTTGACAGACGGAAAAATACTGGGCCTGGAAACAAACAACAAAACAAACCACAACATACACGATGTAGCAGACAGCAAAGACCTATTCCGCCAATCAAAATACTGCGATTTGGTCACGTGACAAGAACCTCTGTGTACCTGCATGTTTTGTATTACAAATGGCCAGAACTCCGTTGTTTTTTGCTCAATTATCTCACAACTTGACAGGTGGGCTTCTTATATCATGCAGATGATCTAACCAAGTGTTAACAGACGGGAAAATACTGGGCCTGGACACAAACAACAAAACAAACCACAACATACACTGTCAGCCTTTGCTGCTAGCGAGTCAGTGACGCGACTCGCAAACGCCCCCTATCGGTGCCCAGACAATTCCCGCGCAAAAGCGCTCATTGGCAAGCATTGTGGTAGGGAATTATGCATGCAACCTGTATCTGCATGAATAGTTCGACAGCCGCGACAGATGCCGAGTTGTTGTCGATGGAACAATGTCCGATGTCGAGGAGAACTTGGTTTGTTTACGGTCCTCCAGTCGCTTCTGTTTCTCTTGTGTCCCTGCCAACCATCGTTTTTGACATACTCTCCTTCCACACACCTCTCTCTCTCTCTCTCTCTCTCTCTCTCTCTCTCTCTCTCTCTCTCTCTCTCTCTCTCTCTCTCTCTCAAAAGCACATATGTTTGCTTGCAAACATTTCCTAAAGGTGGACTGCAGAACGCCCAACAGCTTGGTATATGGAGAAACGGGAAGGTTTCCTCTCGCCATTAATAGTGCAATGAAAGCTATCAAATACTGGCTAAAACTGACCAAAATGTTTGATGAAAGGCTACCTAAGCAAGCCTACCTCATGCTAGCCAATGCAAAGATCCCAGATAAACTCAATTGGGCCAAATCAGTTGAAGATACTTTGTGTAAGGCCGGATATGCATATCTGGAGAAGCGGAGGCATTACTACTACCGAAAGAAGCTTTCTAAACAAGCTGAAAATTAGGTTGCTTGATTGTAACAGGCAGACGTGAAACAGCAAAATACACGATAGCGAAAGATTCCGAATGTATAGATCCTTCAAAACTACGTTAGAATGTGAGAAGTACCTAGATTTCATGGATATAAAAAAATTCAGAGATGTACTGATCCGATTTAGATGTGGAGTAAATGAGTTGCGAGGAAATAATCAGTTCGCGCACAGATATAGTGAAGACCAGCAATACCCCTTCTGTAGTGTAATAGAAAATGAGAAACATTTTTGTTCGACTGTCCCTTGTACAATGATTTACGTAACAGATACATTAAGGAATATCTCAAATGTCCTGAGGCCACTGATGCTACCTTTTTAATAAATGGATGTGGTCTTATGAAAACACGCAGGGTGGCTATGGACCTCTATTATGCCTTCCAACTACGAGATCAGAGTCTGACTTGTCCAGAATAAATCACCTAAAGCAATGCTGTTTGATTGTACATGAAAATAATGTGTCATGTGATTGCTACACTTGCACAACCTAGACAGTAATGTATGCGATTATGTACTTCCAGTTGTTTATGCTATACCTTCTCAATGTTGATAGAGAATGCGGAGCTCCTGACATGGAAGCAAGTCATGTATGTACTTGTGATGGGCCGGTGGCCTGAATAATAAAGTCGGTCAGTCAGTCTCTCTCTCTCTCTCTCTCTCTCTCTCTCTCTCTCTCTCTCTCTCTCTCTCTCTCTCTCTCTCTCTCTCTCTGTCTCTCTCTCTGTCTGTCTCTGTCTGTCTCTCTCTCTCTCTCTCTCTCTCTCTCTCTGTCTCTCTCTTTCTCTCTCTCTCTCCGGGTACTATCCGCAAAAGGCAAATAAAAAAGGAAGTCGTGACTCGGCTTGCTCTTTCCCTAGTTCTAACGAGTTCGTGGTCAATGGCTTTTTACAATCGACAAATGCGGAAAGGCCGTGAAACTCCATACATTCATTTTTATTATCTCTCTCTCTCTTTCTCTTTCTCATCCACCCCAAGTATCATCTACAAATACTGCACTGTTTTCCAGTTTCACCTTACTTTCCATCCGTCTCTTGTTTCCTCCATTTCTCTTATCCACCAACTCATAAACACACCACAGACGTAACTAAAGCAAGGTTAAGTACAAAAGCTATGTCTTCTCGTCGGGGTAGATCACACGGTTGTAGCCTCCGGAGGTTAACCGATGCCAAAAGGAGCTACTGTTGTTACACCACCCCAGATGATTCACTGCCCACAGTCAGCAAGACGTTCCGGGTGGCTGGGCACAGTGGCTACATTTTTTTGCCCTGGACAGGACGGACATGAGAAAAACAGACTACCTTGGGGTGACACCCCATCTCTAGTAGAACTCGGTGCATTGTGTGCTGTACGGAATGCGGTCTTTAAACAGCGTGTGGAAAACAGACTGTCTCTTGTGAAACTTCTCTTCCTCGTCGTCGTCTTTCTGTTCCTCCTCGTCGTCGTCGTCGTCGTCGTCGTCGTCGTCCTCCTCCTCCTCCTCCTCCTCCTCCTCCTCCTCCTCCTCCTCCTCCTCCTCCTCCTCCTCCTCCTCCTCCTCTATCCCCCTGTTCCTTCTTTGCATTCAACCTTTCATCCATCTACTTTTTTGTTTTCTGTACTTTATGTTTCAACAATCTATAAGCTACGCAAGGTTATGAAGAGTTCACACACGCACACAGACACACACACACACACACACACACACACACACACACACACACACACACACACATTGTCAACACCACAATTACACCAAACGTATAAAAAAAAAACATCAACACGATGGTGAGACAGAAATTCGACCTGTAAGGGAGTTAGGGGCAGTAAGAGAGCAAACTGAAGATACACGAAGAAAAATTCAAAAGCTCTTCATAAAATAAGGCGAGAACGCGCTAAAGAAACACCAGCAACCAACCATAGAACACCATCGCGTCCTTTTAATCATCGCGCAAACATTACGTTATCGAAATGCGAAGTGGATACGTCCCAGCCTACGACGCAACTACCTTGTGTAAACAACTACTCACGCTTTTTTTCCTCGGACGCGACAGCTGACAGCAACAGGACACTGTACTCTCACGCACTGTGCAGTGGTAAACTGCGCACTAATTCACCCAATGGACTAGGTGGCAGAAACTCCCGGGTAATAGATTTCGGACAAGTCCAGAGCGCAAGCGCAGTCGTGTTTGTATTGACCAATGACATCGAGTCCACCGAACTCGGAGATCGTGGAAGGCAGCACAATGCAACAGTTGCGAGTGCTGCTGGGAAAAACTAGACCGACCCCTATTCCCTTTCTTCCAGATAAGCAAAACAGCCGCGGGCTGTCGGCAAAATACAGAGCTGCATTTATCGGCCTGTTGTAGGAAGAAGGGTGCAATCAAGTGGAGATAACTCTAAATGCAGCACCAGCAGCGAGTAGGCCGTGGGCCTTGCGGCTACCGCGAAAGTTGCACACATACGAGATAACGCCCGACAGATGGACGCCCAGCCCACCGTGGTGCAACTGCAAGCACCTCTCGCTGGCACAATCGTGAAGAATGCGATGAGTACGTGGGTTCCAGCAAGTGACGCTAAATCGCCGCTGGCCTCAGGAACGTAGAGTGTCCGTGACCCAGTTATCTCCCTTTCCCGACCTCGTTTGTCTCTGATAACTGACTTGAACTACTGGGGAGACGCCAGCGAGAGACGCAAGGCCTAGTGAATGGCTACGTGTGTGGTCCTTCCTTCCCCGTTGTGTCTGCAGCGATCAGCTGCTGGGACCCAGGTGAACTAAGCCTTAGCACTGGCTTGAGGGTGCTGTTGTCGGTGTAAATGTTGAAGGAGGAGGAGGAGGAGGAGGAGGAGGAGGAGGAGGAGGAGGGGGAGGACGAGGAGGAAGAAGAGGAGGAGGAGGAGAACGACGACGACGACGACGACGAGGAGGTCGAGATGGAGGACGAGGAAGACGAAAGAATAAAGAAAGACAGAAAATATAAAGATGGAAATAGAGAAAGAACTAGATTACGGCGAAGGCAGAGGAGGAAGCGGTGGGTGAAGAGAAATTGATAGAAAACGAGGACAGGAGGAGGAGGAGGAGGAGGAGGAGGAGGAGGAGGAGGAGGAGGAGGACGACGACGACGACGACGACGACGCCGACGACGACGACGAGGAGGGCGAAGACGACGAGGAGGACGACGACGACGAGGAGGACTACAACGACGAGGAGGACGACGACGACGAGGAGGACGACGACGACGAGGAGGACGACGACGACGAAGAGGTCGACGACGACGAGAAGGACGACGACGACGAGGAGGACGACGACGACGAGGAGGACGACGAAGACGAAGAGGACGACGAAGACGAAGAGGACGACGACGACGAGGAAGACGACGACGACGAGGAGGACGACGACAAGAAGGAGGACGACAACGAGGAGGAGGACAATGACGACGAGGAGGACGAGGACGAGGACAAGGACGAGGAGGAGTACGAGGAGGAGGCGACGACGACGAAGAAGAAGAAGGAGGAGGAGGAGGAGGAGGAGGAGGAGGAGGAGGAGGAGGAGAAGAAGAAGAAGAAGAAGAAGAAGAAGAAGAAGAAGAAGAGCAGGCACGGGCAAGAAAAATAGGGGTGAACAAGACAGGAGCAGCCGGCAAAAGTGCAAAGGAGACGGGGGAAAAGAGAAAACGTGCATGGTAGGTTTGATCTGAAACGTTTTTTCTCGCGCTGAATATGTCTTTTCCATTTCTTCACTCGCTACACAACTCTGGAAAAATGACTGCGAGTATCAGAGTGCCAAGTGCACGACGCCTTAATCTGTTCAATTACGGAAAACCAACCAGAGATATGTCCAAACTTGCCGTTATACCTCACTCTTGAACACCCGACATCCAATGCCACGCATGCTCACTTCAACTAGATAGGGTATGGTTCTACCTCCGGCGCAAGTTATACTAAAAAACAAACTCGCCTCACGCCAAGCGCTGTTACACACATGTTTTAGCGTGGTTCAATTTCGGAAACCTACTCAGCACAACGTGGCTGTATTCTGCCCACAAGAGACACGGTTCTAACGAGTATTGGAGCGCCGAGGCTGATGACGAAGGGGACACCCGATATCTGCAACTGAGCATAGCTTCATCAGGGTTCGGCCGTGTCAAGGCATAGCAGTCCCTGTCCACCTGACGCTAACAGCCACTCAGGATTCCTGCTGGGTCTACAGGGAAAGGGGCGCTGTGGGAATCCATCAGCTGGCCTGTGGCTGAGGGAATCCATCAGCTGGCCTGTGGCTGAGGGAATCCATCAGCTTGTTCTACAGCCGCGCCTGTCATCACCTCACTAGCCAGCAGCGGGACCACAACCTCAGCCAAGTACATCCCTAACCCTACTACGTAGGTCGCAGTCTCTTGATGCTGCTAGAAAGATACCGTATGCTCCCACAGTAATCCTCTGTAAGATGGCTGCAAGAAAAGTTTCCCTACTCCATTTGTAAAGGAAAAAGGACTAGGAATATGGAGTTCTGACTTCGTAATATTCCAATCAACACTTGTGATTTGGGTGGCCAGTAGTAGTATTTCGCCAACAAAGGCTGACTGGCCGTAACGTTTTCTCTATCCAAACATTCACCCATTCCCGTACTGCAGAGAAAGCAGTTCTTTCCAACACTGAATCGAAATAAATTTCTGCCCTGCTGCACATGTCATGTTTCCTTCAAAGAAAAGTGAAAATGATGTTTTCATATTTCCATAAAAGAAAGTCGATATGTACAGAGCAATTTCTCATATTGCAAGGAAATAGGCACCTGTCCATACCGCAAAATTTTATGAACATTTGTGAAATAGATTTTACGAATTGCTGCAATTGATCGTGACTGATACGCAGATTGTATCTACTGCGAAGATGAGAGCAATGTAAAGACAACATATTAGCCATACATTCGGCCATAGCTATGAACGTTTTTAACAGTCATCGTTAGTACTTTTGCGGTGTTACAAAATAGTCTGAAAGAAAGGTAACACAAAAGTTAAAAGTTTTTTTTCTTCTTCGACAAATACAACTATCAGTCAGTTTTTATTTGTAACACTTTTTTGTTTTCTTCCTGATGCATTTCAATATTTCTTGGCTTAACAACGATTATCGTGTACATGGTTTGACACTTAAGTACTGGCACACTTGCTGAACCTTAGACCCCCAAAAAGGAAAGAGGAACGCATTACGTTTCCCAAACTACTCGCTGACCTCACACACTACTCGTGTTTTTTAAATATAGCTTGTTCTCCTCCTTGAATGAGGCAAAAACGATAGGAAAAAGTCAAGTGACATAATTTTCTCCACCTGAAAGTCTCCAGACGCCTGCAGTTGTGCACCCCTCGCCAACGAGAGCTAAGATCTATGGGCACCCGCCTTTGCCAGCTGATATTTAAATGCAAAGATCCCGAAGTCTAGGCCAGATATCGCTTTGAAAACTGTGGCTGGAGGCGGCTGAAAAAAGCATTAGCTGGGCTTTTGACAGACAATGCCGACTTCAAAGGAAATAATGAGCGGTGTAAGAAGCGCACTACGCCCACGAGCGATAACCAGATCTTCACTGCCACGAAGAAATGGCCCTTATCTGACTGCACATTTGAAGATAAAATAATATCAGGCGAAATAAAAAAGCATACGAGATACTGGAGTGAAACCGTACTACAGAGAGATAAGGCGAGGTCGTTACTTCACGTTCATGTTGACGAAGGTGATTCACAGATACAGAGGACAAGCTCACACGGAAGGTATCGATTTCATACAAGGCCTGGCGAGATTTTCTCGCCTAAAGTTCCACAATTAAACCAAAGTGATTACGTAGAATACTCCATGGTGCTTTCTAATCCATGAGGCAATAGCAATTCTCATACTCTTTTAAGAAAAGAGAATTTGCGACCTGTTTTGCAGCTGCACGTCTATGGGTGGAAAAGACCTTTCACAGGGGACCCTGCACCGACGTCCCAGCAGGAGTTCAACTGGTCCATTCTCTCTTCCTTTCCCTTTACTCGTACATTCTTGCATGCAGAGGCACACGCCACCATGTACACACATTGCAGCATTAACGCATACCCTCCCACCCCACCCTCTCTCTCTCTCTCTCTCTCTCTCTCTCTCTCTCTCTCTCTCTCTCTCTCTCTCTCTCTCTCTCTTTCACACACACACATACACACACACACACACACACACACACACACACACACACATACACAGAGGCGCGCGCGCACACACACTTATCTGGGTCCGATCTGCTGGCCTTCGAGGGGAAAGTGAAAAGATGGGGAAGGATGGGTGATGCCACAAGAAATACACCGGATCAGTAACATGAAAAGTAGAGTGGGGTGAGGGTCGGGGGCGAAGTGTGCGTGCAGAACACAAAACCATGCATGCATGCTCATGATCGTCCGCATGTGCAATAGATCGCGTTCGAGCACGCATACCCAACCATACACAAAAGCGCAAACTCATTCATGCACTCATGCTAACATCCATGTAGACACACATGCGTACATTCGCGCAATTACGCATAAACACGTACGCATTCAACATACGTGTGCGGGCATCCCATACATACACGCACACAGCAACACACACACACACACACACACACCACACAAACACACACACACACACGCACGCACGCACGCACGCACACGCACGCACACACACGCACACACAGACACAGACCGACAGACCAACAGACCGACCGACCGACCGACCGACAGACAGACAGACAGACAGACAGACAGACAGACAGACAGACAGACAGACAGACAGACAGACAGACAGACAGACAGACAGACAGACAGACAGACAGACAGACAGACAGACAGACAGACCGTCCGACCGTCCGACCGACCGACAGACAGACAGACAGAGACACAGACACACACACGCGCGCGCGCGCGCGCGCATCATTAGCATGATAACTTACGAAATCACATACAGATATGTACACTTATGTGAACACAGGCATACAAATATTATACATTTGCACGCGAGGACAAAAGAAGGAAAATGCAGAGAAACACATCGCGCAGATCATACCAACTACACAAAGCAAAAGACGGCACAGAACTGTACACGTTCTTGCAGAGAGACGGAAAAACGGTGTGGCCATACTTGCGTCACGCTGGAGAGAAGAGCCAACCTGCGTGCTGTCACTGTAGCCTTGCTGGAAATACGGCGACCTCGTCCGTCAACGAATTTTCCAGACACCGCTGTGGACCACGTGGTTCGCACACTGCGACGGGGCGATGACAGATGTTAGCGCACTGGTCGTCGCTGGCCCAGTTTATCTGACGAGGACCCGATACAAATCTTTATCTTTACTCGCCCCGTCCACCGAACGAGGACGTCGAATCTCCCGTCCTCCACAACGGTGTCATTCCACAAGTGCTATCGCATTCCTTCTTCTCTCTACTCTCTGCGTTCTGGACGATCAAGACAGACGACAGCGAGTGCTACCGGGTCAGACGCAGACACGAGGAAGTGATAACAGAGCTCGTTGGCTGACAAGTGGGGTGTATGAGCACGGCAGCATGTTTTTCATTATTCAGCGCCCATTACATCCTGCGGGGGAAAAGCATGCCCTGAATAGGCCTACATGTAGATCGTCCAGCACGAGCAAGCAAACACCAAGTCTGTCACACCAAGGCGATAAGGCTGGCGCACCAGCACTTTCACTTGCAGTTTTGTGTTCCTGACACGATGGCCGTTGCCGAGTGCATACCAACTGCTGGTACGTGAACGCTTACGTACTATCCTGCTTTTCAGAATATAGGGAACGAAATGAAAAGCATTTCTGCGGCAACTGTCTGCAAAGCATTTCGTCATCGATATACATCACCTTATCACGAAACTTTGGTGGAGAAGGTTTTGTCTTCCTGTACCCCCAAGTTTTGAAATGTCACAACGCAGATGCATAACTTTAGCCCTGAAGTGAACCAGCTGCATCCTCACAAGTTAGTCGACAAATCGAAGGATGTTTCCGGCACAAATCCTGGTTGGTCAAGAAAATACATTCAGATTCTAGCTAATCTTTTGTGAGCACCTTAAGCATCGAAGAACACGCGAAGTCTGGTATTTCGTCAAGAACACGTCGTGGACCAATCAGTTGTAACGGCGCCACAAACCGAATTTTACATTTAACAATTGACCGATTCTCTCGTAAAATGAAAAGAAAACTGAGAACAAAACCAAAAACAATTACTACAAATAAAATAAAAACCTTTAAAAACCGCACATTGGCAATTAGGACGCCAAAACCTGGCCAATCCTGCCACTTAACAAACACATATCTAAAAAAAATATGAGAAAGAAACACAAAACGTAGATTCAAATTAATATGAGGACGTAGACAGAATACAACTTTAAAACACCGGCGCACCGGGATAATCGAGTCAAAGCTCTTAGTTCTCATTTACTTTCCCAATCTTCGAAACCAGAACCACGAACAGGTGTCGTTTCCAAATCTTCACTTCAGTGGCTAGAGTACTCAGGAGGCTAGGGGCACGGTCGTCGCATAAAGTTGGAGAAAAAAAATCCTGCCTGTTCCCATAACGATACATCCAGACTCATCGACTAATAGTTCAAAGTCGACACTCGGAATAAAAAGGAAAGAACTAACCTGCGTAGCTTTCAACCTGTACTTTACCTTCCTCAGCGCTAATGCTATATCCCCAGGAAGATTAGGGCTGTGCACACGGCGGTGAGTATGGGTACTCCTCACTATTTCGCCTTCACCGAACAAGAGTTGTACACCGTGGAGAGGAGGTGGCGTCAGCCCCGGTCGCGGTTCAGAGCGAGGACTGTTGGCAGTGATGTGAATGACCTCCTTGATGCCTTCTGGAACCATTTGTTTTCCCACTCTAAATTAGTAACATCATCATTGTTAAATTTCTGTTTCTTTTCAGAAATATGGACTCCGACTGGGGAGGACTGTCTTGTGTTCTGCTCTTCGCTTGCTGAGGTCTCACCCTCGACGGTTTCGTCGTAGTGGCCGCTTTACCTTCTAAACTACAATGTGTTTAAAATCTTTATTATTTTCTGAATTTTCTTTCGAGCGTATTCAGCCAGTTTTTACGGCGATATAGGTAGTGTCATCCTGCGCGGCTTCTGTCAAACAAACGTGTCCAGACTGTTTTGTAACAGACGGAGAATAATGCTGAGTCTAGACAGAAAGTGAAGGACAAATGAATTTACCAGCGTACTTCTCCAATGTGGAATACGATTTTCCAGTTGAGCATTCACTTAGAGAGTTTGTCCCATTAGCAGCTCATTTTCGTCAAACGTCTGTCAGCGAGAGAGACGACAGGACAAAATCGGATCTGAAACTGTGTCATGGCGTCTCTTTGTGTTCCTATTCGGAAGAAAAATTGCAATGATACGAGGCCGCGTCTAACCTATGATTAATCGGTTCCTTACTGTATACCATTTAATAAGGGGGAGTTTTGTTGTTGTTGTTGCGAAATGGCTTTGCACATATTGGTAGCAGGGTAGTACCGTTTCTATATCGCAAATGGGGTGAACTGGAATGGACATCCAATCAAAATACTTTTCTTGAATACCATACACTTCAGGTTTACTGAGCAGGACTTCAGCAAGTATTTTAGCCTTCGGTGTAAAGGAAAATATTTTCTTGTTCCTCAAAGGTCGGAATCGGGGGTGGGGAGTAGGGGGTGGTGGCGGAATATCTCCATGCTCTTATCTTGAAAACTTTCTTTTCTGACTTGACTGCCAGTTTAAAGTTTCATGGAGGCAGAAGGACTCCAAGACTGAACAGAGCAGAGCCCGTCTCAGACCGTCAGAGCGCCTGGCCGTGAGAGAGTTCCCTGGAACGCTCGCCTTGAGCTCATGAGGAGAAGAGAGAGAAGGAAGATGGTGATAGCCGGTTAGGACAGGTCATAAAGTGGCGGCACAAAACTCCCGTCCATAAAAGCCTCAGGGAAGAGCGTCAGGTGTATCGAGTGGAGACTGGGGGCCCCCACGCCAGTCTGGGGGCATAGGTCTAAACAAACCGGGAGCCGGAACGTCGCCCCGTATGAGGGCCAGGACGAGGGCAAAGCTCTCAGCACGGAGGCTTTTGTCCAGGAGTGGAGACAAACAAGGTTAATGGGACGCCTTTTTCCAGACGAGGTCAGGGTCATAGGAAAAACCGATACAGTCTGACAGCGCGGGTGCCTCAGAAAACGTAGCCGAGGCTTTGTCTTGGTAAAAACCCGCAAGACGGAATGATGACAGAAATACCTCTGCAGACGTGGGAAATGAAGGTCTTGCCGACTAAGTGAAACGAAGGACAATGAAGTTTGTTTCCCATTCCACCGCAGGATATTTTTTTCCAACATTACACATCGATCTTACTTTGCATAACAGATTTTCGTATCACCTATACACAGATAATGCTAGCTTGCTTTTATGCAACAAAGAGTTGCTGTTTCCATCTGAGTCATTCCGCTGAAATCCCGCCTGAACTTACTGTGCATCAATTCGTATCGATTCGATGGCCACCCAACGGAGTCTGCTATTAGAGTACACGAAGGAAATCAGCTTGCACCACACGTATAGAACGTATCGGAAGAAATCGACGGCAATCAACGAATCAGGCCGACCTACCGACACTTTTTGGTTGTTGCCATGTTACCGTAACCACATTAATTTATTTTCTTTTGACCTCATCCCTTGATGCGGCCGTACAACAGCATTGGGTTGAAATGTTTCCAAGGGAGCAAAGGTTGTCCTGGCACCTACGTGTGAGCATCCTGTCTGCCTGTTTCTGTGCTTGTCCTTAGATGCCAATGAAGGGTTTATCAAGTGGTCCAGTAATCAGGGGGTAAAGTAAAAAGCAATTTGAACCCCATGTAAGGTCAAGCAAAGACTGCCGAAGAGATTTATTGGTGAAAGTACTGTGGGACCAATGCCCTCCATTGGACCACAATTGGAGGCATGCCCACTGGTAGACAGCCATCGTCCAGTGCGACGACAGCGGATGGACTTAAAAACCTTCACCACAACTATACGGGTGCTCAGTACGTGCGTTTGACAAAGTTTTCCGTCGGTTACTTTTGTTAACAAGGCTAGCCCCTCAAACGATGATTTCTACTTCACAAAACACGTCGGCAGATATTTAAATGTATTAATTTGCAACAAAAATCTTGGAAAGCTGACGTGACTGTTAAATACACGATACGATTATAGAATAAATTTTAAAGGTAGTAACGGGTTGCCTGTTGAGGAGCGGTTCTCTCAAAGGTTGATTCCGTGTCAAACGTAATCTCCTTTTTGTGGAGAACGTCTCATTATATGACCATGCACATTTTAAAACGAAGACTAATGCCACTCATTCCGCACAGCTAGTGATTACAAAATGTCTTGTGTACCAGAGACGTTGCAGCTGTTCCCAGAAATTGTCACGACTTTCTTGTGGTCAAACGATCTCTACCTACACTGTGTTACCCTGAAAACTATGATGTTAGGCAAATACCTCCACACAAAAAGGGCTTTTTAAAACCACGAAGTGAAGATTACAGCTCAATTATTTAAAGCAGACATAGTTAAACATCATCGTGCGTTGCAGCCATTGTGCGCGCGAGGACTGACAATATGTTGTCACTTTGCACAGGAACCTCATTTCAGTGGAGAGCAACCCAGACCTTTCAAGCTGAAGACAATGCACCGACAAGGCTAGCAGAATGGGACAACAACCGCGAAATAATGACTGGGTGCAGGGACGCGACAAGAATTTCAAGGCGGTGTTTACCAAAGACTCCACTTATACGGCTCGAAGCAGGGGCATATGGTCAAAGCCCATCCAGGCAAGGCATGGCTTACCTGCTAACAGGGTGGAGACTGTGGATAGGTCTTCACGCCTTCACGCTCGGGAAAGGAGGACAAAGACACAGAGACACCGTGGAGCGATTGGGCGGGTTACGCCCGGCTGGCTGTCCAAAGAAGCTGTCACATTAATCACGGAAGACATCGTGCCTAAATGGAAACACGCGCACTGAGACGGGGGAGATCTCCAGTGACGTTCGTTTGAAAATGTCATCGGCGATATAATCGCAGTGGATGTCGTTTCGGTGGCGATGTCTTCACTTCTAGCATTATCTCCCTTGAAAAAATCTCCTGTGAAGAAAATGATAAAGGGCCTTCCGCGCGTACACTGGGCAGGTCTTCGCATAACCGTATCTTTGTGGAGGACGTAACTTGATTGAGGATCTACGTGCCTTGGATGAATTAATCCAATCTTTCGCCCCGTGTCAGCTGAATGGCTCAGAGTGATTTCCTTTCTCTTGCGTACTTGCTTTTAGAGGGGAAACCATTGTTAAGGCTGTCGTCTTACATTTGGGGCGTGGTCGGTGTGAACTGAATGGGGCAAGAAGACGAAACCAAATACTTTCAGCCTGCTTGCACGGCTAAAGTTTGTGAAAAGAATTAATGAAAGATATGACTTGCACAGAAATGTAAAATGCGAAAGATTTATTATTATTAAATATTTATTTATGAGACTGAAATGGGTTTCTTCCTCTGACAGACAACACACAGAAGTGGCTTTGTTGTAACCATTTGTTGAAATCCCTGACTGTCGTCTGAATCCACCTGGTCCTCTTTCTACTTAAATCCGATGCTGAGGGGCACTAATGAGAGCAGCCAGATTTACTAAGTTTTCCAAAACTACCGTCAGTATATATGGGCTTGCTGAGCCGTTGATAAACTAAATATTTGCAGAAGCCTCGCGGCTGTAAAACAGAATGTTGTTCAAGCAAGTTGTTTGAGGGTTCTGAGACATGTGTAACCAAAAAGGCGCCTGTACACGTACCGGTTTTCAAGCCGATTTTGCTCCCGACCCGTCTGACCATGCGTGTAAAAATCGGGTCGACAGCCACACGCAACGATTACACCGAGACATCGCACTCGAGCGATTTTCAGCGAGGTCAGAATATAGAGTTACGTCCCTTCGCCAAGCTATGGCAACGAGGCTTTGACGTGTAGCTGTATGCGTGCGACCTGCATTTGATTTGTAAAATGTAGAATCTTTCACGACTTATTGATGCATTCAACATACAGCTTTGATAAATTAATGCTGTTCATGGCTTACATTTTCTTTGGATGGGATTTCTAGTATCCCGAAATACAGCGTTTTCTGTGCAAAGCGGAGAAAGGTCCGCCATTTAAATTGGCAACTGTCGTAAGATTCTCGTTGTTCTCGCATCACCCGGCATACCAATCGGTCAAAACCAGGTCAGAGAATAGAGCCTGTAGCGACCAAAATAATTTCCCGGCCAAAATAATTTCCGGAAGTCATCGCAGAGTTATCTGCGAGGGACGTGCTGAAAATTCAACTCTAAAAAGAGACGGCACCTGCCACTCCGCCTGACTGACTTCGCACGCCTGGGGAGTTATGCTAAGATCCGTCCATGTTAATATGTCTGCGTTTTGTGACAAACGTCTTGCTCGGCGGTACTGTACTCCATGCACCTTAACGGTCCGCGTGATTCGGGTGTAATCTTAAGCTAAACGACGTTTATTGGCGCTGCTGAAATGGTCGAAGTCGGAAACATTCGGAACGTCGTTTAGCTTAAGATTATGTGTTAAACGACACAAATGCACCAAAAACACAAAAACTCGTAAAGCAACTAATGCGTCGTTTGTCGGGATATATTCCATGTGAAGAACGGGCGCAGGAGCGGTACATCGCATAAAAAGATAGCCGAGCAGATAACTCTGCGATGACTTCCGGAAATTATTTTGGCCGGGAAATTATTTTGGTTGCTACAGAGCCTGCCCTACCGACAAGAACCGGGCCGGATTGTATGCAAATGAGTCAACCGTTCCGATTCTTGACCGGATCGGCATCAAAACCGGGGGACAACCGGTACGTGTGTAGGAGCCTAAACAGAGACAGCATGCATGAAAACCACAGCCTTCAATTAAAACTCATTTGATTCTTGCTCTTCCCCATCATTGTGTCAAACAGATGGTCAGGAACCATGGAGGCGACCCCAACAGTTCAACGGCCATTTACACTGCAGGCTTTGCATGTACACTTTGTCGATCATTTGGAAAACATATGCGATGACTCCTCGTTAGAGGGCAGTACCATCACAGATGCTTAGCAAAAGTATTTCAGTATCTACATTCAGTTTTGAATTCATTCCATTTGCTAGCAATGTGCCGGGAGAAACTTTTTTTTAACCGCTGTAAGTAGCACATTAAATCCTGCGTCACCATGGAAGGACACAGCCCGATTCAAACAATGAGAGGACACACCTCACACTCACTCTGTTGATTTCATCTTGGTAAATAACCAACAACGACGAAGACGGTGACGGAAACGACGACAGTGGTGGTGACGATACCGTAACTAACGTCGGTAACAAAAACAAAGCGATAACATCTACACACTTTGAGACCCTCGGCCAGTATGCAAAACATACAAAGTATGTGAGTAAGAATATAAGTTACTCAACTATTGCATAGAGTAGATCTTCCCAGAAAAAAATCATGACAATTTTAAGCAGCACTTCAAATTCGGACAAGTACAAACGAGAACCTCAGCATTGCAGCAAAGTTAGTTTATCACATGGAACGTCGAACAGGCCTCACAAAAGGCCTCAAACGTCGTAAAAGTCAAGTCAAATACTTATCAACACTCTGAAGTAGACTCGCGCGTCACTCGTATCTCCAGCGTGAGAAATTCTTCTCTCTCTCTCTCTCTCTCTCTCTCTCTCTCTCTCTCTCTCTCTCTCTCTCTCTCTCTCTCTCTCTCTCTTTCTCTCTCCCTCTCTCTCATTACAACTGCCGCCCTGCCCTCCAGCTGTCACGCAAAAACATAAACCTCCAAACAGGCACGAATCGAGCAAGAGTCAATATTTAAAAGCTTTCCTCTGCTACCTCACCCTGACACCAACTTCCCCCGATAAGCATGACAGTTGTTTGGTTACGCAGCAGCAACGAGCACAAAAGATAAACGTTTACCGCAAGCCATAGCCCCTATCTCCAACCGCAGATTGCTTCTAGAAATTTACGCGTCAACAGCTAGACTGCCCAAAACTTTCATTATTGCTGCGAGTTGGTTTTTTAAAATGGGGGATTGTTTTCTCTCACACATCCATTAGCTGTAGGTTTTAGTG
>JAWQFJ010030985.1:40000-55000 GCA_034096865.1 Theodoxus fluviatilis
AGCCTCGTCAGGCAGTTCGTCTAGGAGAGGGAAACTCTGAGGTAAAACCCACCCCTGCGGGCTCGGGGTAAGAATTGACCCACCGCGTCTCCCTGCGCGATTCGTAAGAGGCGAATAAAACTAGGGCTCCGCTGCCTTGTGGATACCTTCGGGAGGAGGAAAGGCTAAGGAGTAAACCCTACACAAATCCGGAGTGAAGCCCCTAAGGCGGTTGGTCGTCAGTCTTGACCTCCTTCCGGCAGCTTCTGCAGCCAGACTGGTGCCAAACGTATCGCTCCGCGTTCCTTTGGACCACACCAGCGAGGCCGAGTGGGGGATTCTGTCGACTGGGCAACCCAGGATCTCCATACACGCTGCCCAGGCTCGCGCCCTGGAGAGGTCAGAGCATGCGGCTCAAGGATCGGGCTCTACAGCCACAGAGTACGCTGCCTCTCAACCCCGGACTGACCAAACCTGGCGCACACCCCATAGTCTCACGAGACTGACGGATGCCAACAAAACAACAGCCGTATCGGCAAAGTCACTCTAAGTCTGATAACTCGCCTACAGTGCAGTTGCGCCAATGTAGTCCACGCTTACCTATGAGACACTTGCATAGGACGGCGTAGGACCAACACGGCGCCTACGAGTCAGCGGGAGGCGTGGAGTGTGGAGTTGAGTTACTGACGTACATGGCGAGGTCCCCCACATCGCGCTAACTGGAGTGGACGAGGAATTAGTGGAGCGATAAATTTCACGGCCAGATAACCGGGGGATAACCTCGGGACGTGTGTTTGGTAGCGGGCAGATAGCAGACATCGGCGCTGAGCCCTTTGATACACTCACTCTGAGCCGGACCCGTGCAGGGCAGTTTATCACTTTGTGATTAGGCAGCAGAAAGCCACTGATGGCTGTCTTCGTTTTGATATTTTACCAGATGAGGAGGACCCTCTTCAGTGAGAGAGAGTTGTTGACATTTCCCGGGAGCTAAAGAGATTAGAGAGCGTGGAAATTTCGGTTCGATGGCTTTGACGATAATGCTGGTGAGGGAAGTAATTTTATTAACAACACATTTATTAACAAAACCAGACCCCCATGTCGACATTTCATCCCTTCGTTTGTTTTCTTTTACGCATTCCTGAATCATTTGGACTTCGTGAGCTAGATACAATTGATACGAGACGTTGCTATGACGATAAAGCACATCACTTGACACACAATTGCATGGCAACAGTCGCTGAAACTTCGGTAAAGATGTCTCCCTGCCCAAAATAGTAGTGTTCCCAAAATGGTGAGACACAGGGTGAGTGGACGAGGAAGGAAGAATAGATGGGTGGATAAATGGATGGATGGATGGATGGATGGATGGATGGATGGATGGATGTGTGGGTGGGTGGGTGGATGGATGGATGGATGGATGGACGGATGGATGGATGGATGGATGGATGGATGGATGAATGGATGGATGGATGGATGGATGGATAGAGTGAGTGAGTTTCAGGGCCCATCAGCCTTAAAGGCAATGTAAGACCGATCGTAAATAATATATCTCCGTTAAAAAAAAGTTAGATGATAACCTCTAAAGAGGCAAACGAAGAAATATCGAAAAAACAGTTAAGACACAGCAGGCCTCAAAGGCGATAACCTTAAAAAATATTACCACAGAAAAGGAGTCTTTACATGTAAACATTTCTGGAGAACTGTTTGACCTACTCATGGAATGTGCATGTTGGGGCCACTCCACCAGTATACGTGCCGCATGGTGAGCCTGCCCTGGCAGGCACGGCACTCCGGAGGAGACTCCGACCGCAACAATTAGGAGTGGGTCAGGGAGGAATGGCCGATCCGGGAAAGGCAGAGCACGATCTCTTCTCTTCCAGTGATGGACAGCGACTTTGATGTAGGACTGTCTTCGGTTCGCTCTTTTCCCTTGTAGGGATGGGGCCAACACAACTGTCTTCAGCTCTTTTCCCTTGCAGGGATGGAGCCAACACGACTTTCTTCAGGTCTTTTCCCTTGTAGGGATGGAGCCAACACGACTTTCTTCAGGTCTTTTCCCTTGTAGGGATGGGGCCAACACGACTTTCTTCAGGTCTTTTCCCTTGTAGGGATGGGGCCAACACGACTATTTTCAGCTCTTTTCCCTTGTAGGGATGGGGCCAACACGACTTTCTTCAGCTCTTTTCCCTTGTTGGGATGGAGCCAACACAACTTTCTTCAGGTCTTTTCCCTTGTAGGGATGGGGCCAACACGACTTTCTTCAGGTCTTTTCCCTTGTAGGGATGGAGCCAACACGACTTTCTTCAGGTCTTTTCCCTTGTAGGGATGGGGCCAACACGACTATCTTCAGCTCTTTTCCCTTGTAGGGATGGGGCCAACACGACTTTCTTCAGGTCTTTTCCCTTGCAGAGATGGAGCCAACACGACTTTCTTCAGGTCTTTTCCCTTGTAGGGATGGGGCCAAAACGACTTTCTTCAGGTCTTTTCCCTTGTAGGGATGGGGCCAACACGACTGTCTTCAGGTCTTTTCCCTTGTAGGGATGGGGCCAACACGACTATCTTCAGCTCTTTTCCCTTGTAGGGATGGGGCCAACACGACTTTCTTCAGGTCTTTTCCCTTGCAGGGATGGAGCCAACACGACTGTCTTCAGGTCTTTTCCCTTGTAGGGATGGGGCCAAAACGACTTTCTTCAGGTCTTTTCCCTTGTAGGGATTGGGCCAACACGACTGTCTTCAGGTCTTTTCCCTTGCAGGGATGGAGCCAACACGACTGCCTTTATCTCTTGTTCCTTGCAGTGATGGGGCCAACACGACTATCTTCAGCTCTTTTCCCTTGTAGGGATGGGACCAACACGACTTTCTTCAGCTCTTTTCCCTTGTAGGGATGGGACCAACACGACTTTCTTCAGCTCTTTTCCCTTGTAGGGATGGAGCCAACACGACTTCCTTCAGCTCTTTCCCCTTGCAGGGATGGGACCAACACGACTGTCTTCAGGTCTTTTCCCTTGTAGGGATGGGGCCAACACGACTTTCTTCAGGTCTTTTCCCTTGTTGGGATGGAGCCAACACGACTTTCTTCAGGTCTTTTCCCTTGCAGGGATGGAGCCAACACGACTTCCTTCAGGTCTTTTCCCTTGCAGTGATGGGGCCAACACGACTGTCTTCAGCTCTTTTCCCTTGTAGGGATGGGACCAACACGACTTTCTTCAGGTCTTTTCCCTTGTAGGGATGGGGCCAACACGACTTTCTTCAGGTCTTTTCCCTTGTAGGGATGGAGCAAACACGACTGTCTTCAGGTCTTTTCCCTTGCAGGGATGGGATCAACACGACTGTCTTTAGCTCTTTTCCCTTGCAGGGATGGAGCCAACACGACTTTCTTCAGGTCTTTTCCCTTGTAGGGATGGGGCCAACACGACTTTCTTCAGGTCTTTTCCCTTGCAGGGATGGGACCAACACGACTTTCTTCAGGTCTTTTCCCTTGTAGGGATGGGGCCAACACGACTTTCTTCAGGTCTTTTCCCTTGCAGGGATGGGGCCAACACGACTTTCTTCAGGTCTTTTCCCTTGTAGGGATGGGGCCAAAACGACTTTCTTCAGGTCTTTTCCCTTGTAGGGATGGGGCCAACACGACTTTCTTCAGGTCTTTTCCCTTGCAGGGATGGGGCCAACACGACTATCTTCAGCTCTTTTCCCTTGCAGGGATGGGACCAACACGACTTTCTTCAGCTCTTTTCCCTTGTAGGGATGGGGCCAACACGACTGTCTTCAGGTCTTTTCCCTTGTTGGGATGGAGCCAACACGACTTTCTTCAGCTCTTTTCCCTTGCAGGGATGGGGCCAACACGACTTTCTTCAGGTCTTTCCCCTTGCAGGGATGGGGCCAACATGACTGTCTTCAGCTCTTTTCCCTTGTAGAGATGGGACCAACACGACTGTCTTCAGCTCTTTTCCCTTGCAGGGATGGGGCCAACACGACTGTCTTCAGGTCTTTTCCCTTGTAGGGATGGGGCCAACACGACTGTCTTCAGGTCTTTTCCCTTGTAGAGATGGGACCAACACAACTTTCTTCAGCTCTTTTCCCTTGTAGGGATGGGACAAACACGACTTTCTTCAGCTCTTTTCCCTTGAAGGGATGGGACCAACACGACTTTCTTCAGCTCTTTTCCCTTGCAGGGATGGAGCCAACACGACTGTCTTTAGCTCTTTTCCCTTGCAGTGATGGGGCCAACACGACTGTCTTCAGCTCTTTTCCCTTGCAGTGATGGGGCCAACACGACTGTCTTCAGGTCTTTTCCCTTGTAGGGATGGAGCCAACACGACTTTCTTCAGGTCTTTTCCCTTGCAGGGATGGGGTCAACACGACTGTCTTTAGCTCTTTTCCCTTGCAGGGATGGGACCAACACGACTTTCTTCAGCTCTTTTCCCTTGTAGGGATGGGGCCAACACGACTTTCTTCAGGTCTTTTCCCTTGTAGGGATGGGGCCAACATGACTTTCTTCAGCTCTTTCCCCTTGCAGGGATGGGGCCAACACGACTCTCTTCAGCTCGTTTCCCTTGCAGGGATGGAGCCAACACGACTGTCTTCAGGTCTATTCCCTTGTAGGGATGGGGCCAACACGACTGTCTTCAGCTCTTTTCCCTTGCAGGGATGGAGCCAACACGACTTTCTTCAGCTCTTTTCTCTTGCAGGGATGAAGCCAACACGACTGTCTTCAGCTCTTTTCCCTTGCAGGGATAGGGCCAACACGACTTTCTTCAGCTCTTTTCCCTTGCAGGGATGGGGCCAACACGACTGTCTTCATCTCTTTTCCCTTGCAGGGATGGGGCCAACACGACTGTCTTCATCTCTTTTCCCTTGTAGGGATGGGGCCAACACGACTGTCTTCAGGTCTTTTCCCTTGTAGGGATGGGGCCAACACGACTGTCTTCAGGTCTTTTCCCTTGTAGGGATGGGGCCAACACGACTGTCTTCAGCTCCTTTCCCTTGTAGGGATGGGGCCAACACGACTGTCTTCAGCTCTTTTCCCTTGTAGGGATGGGGCCAACACGACTTCCTTCAGGTCTTTTCCCTTGCAGGGATGGAGCCAACACGACTTTCTTCAGGTCTTTTCCCTTGCAGGGATGGGGCCAACACGACTGTCTTCAGCTCTTTTCCCTGGTAGGGATGGGGCCAACACGACTTTCTTCAGCTCTTTTCCCTTGCAGGGATGGGGCCAACACGACTGTCTTCAGCTCTTTTCCCTTGTAGGGATGGGGCCAACACGACTTTCTTCAGCTCTTTTCCCTTGTAGGGATGGGGCCAACACGACTTTCTTCAGCTCTTTTCCCTTGCAGGGATGGGGCCAACACGACTTTCTTCAGGTCTTTTCCCTTGTAGGGATGGAGCCAACACGACTTTCTTTAGCTCTTTTCCCTTGCAGGGATGGAGCCAACACGACTGTCTTCAGCTCTTTTCCCTTGCAGGGATGGGGCCAACACGACTTTCTTCAGCTCTTTTCCCTTGTAGGGATGGGGCCAACACGACTTTCTTCAGCTCTTTCCCCTTGCAGGGATGGGGCCAACACGACTATCTTCAGCTCTTTACCCTTGCAGGGATGGGGCCAACACGACTATCTTCAGCTCTTTCCCCTTGCAGGGATGGGGCCAACACGACTATCTTCAGCTCTTTTCACTTGCAGGGATGGGGCCAACACGACTATCTTCAGCTCTTTTTTCTTGCAGGGATGGGGCCAACACGACTGTCTTCAGCTCTTTTCCCTTGTAGGGATGGGGCCAACATGACTTTCTTCAGCTCTTTTCCCTTGCAGGGATGGAGCCAACACGACTTTCTTCAGGTCTTTTCCCTTGCAGGGATGGGGCCAACACGACTTTCTTCAGCTCTTTTCCCTTGTAGGGATGGGGCCAACACGACTGTCTTCAGCTCTTTTCCCTTGTAGGGATGGGGCCAACACGACTTTCTTCAGCTCTTTTCCCTTGCAGGGATGGAGCCAACACGACTTTCTTCAGCTCTTTTCCCTTGCAGGGATGGGGCCAACACGACTATCTTCAGCTCTTTTCCCTTGCAGGGATGGGGCCAACACGACTGTCTTCAGCTCTTTCCCCTTGCAGGGATGGGGCCAACACGACTATCTTCAGCTCTTTTCCCTTGCAGGGATGGGGCCAACACGACTATCTTCAGCTCTTTTCCCTTGCAGGGATGGGGCCAACACGACTATCTTCAGCTCTTTTCCCTTGCAGGGATGGGGCCAACACGACTGTCTTCAGCTCCTTTCCCTTGTAGGGATGGGGCCAACACGACTGTCTTCAGGTCTTTTCCCTTGTAGGGATGGGACCAACACGACTTTCTTCAGGTCTTTTCCCTTGTAGGGATGGGGCCAACACGACTTTCTTCAGGTCTTTTCCCTTGCAGGGATGGAGCCAACACGACTTTCTTCAGGTCTTTTCCCTTGCAGGGATGGGGCCAACACGACTTTCTTCAGCTCTTTTCCCTTGCAGGGATGGGGCCAACACGACTATCTTCAGCTCTTTCCCTTGCAGGGATGGGGCCAACACGACTGTCTTCAGCTCTTTCCCCTTGCAGGGATGGGGCCAACACGACTATCTTCAGCTCTTTTCCCTTGCAGGGATGGGGCCAACACGACTATCTTCAGCTCTTTTCCCTTGCAGGGATGGGGCCAACACGACTATCTTCAGCTCTTTTCCCTTGCAGGGATGGGGCCAACACGACTATCTTCAGCTCTTTTCCCTTGCAGGGATGGGGCCAACACGACTGTCTTCAGCTCTTTTCCCTTGTAGGGATGGGGCCAACACGACTTTCTTCAGCTCTTTTCCCTTGCAGGGATGGAGCCAACACGACTTTCTTCAGGTCTTTTCCCTTGCAGGGATGGAGCCAACACGACTTTCTTCAGGTCTTTTCCCTTGCAGGGATGGGGCCAACACGACTTTCTTCAGCTCTTTTCCCTTGCAGGGATGGGGCCAACACGACTTTCTTCAGCTCTTTTCCCTTGCAGGGATGGGCCAACACGACTATCTTCAGTCTTTTCCCTTGCAGGGATGGGGCCAACACGACTTTCTTCAGCTCTTTTCCCTTGTAAGGATGGGGCCAACACGACTGTCTTCAGCTCTTTTCCCTTGTAGGGATGGGGCCAACATGACTTTCTTCAGCTCTTTTCCCTTGCAGGGATGGAGCCAACACGACTTTCTTCAGCTCTTTTCCCTTGCAGGGATGGGGCCAACACGACTATCTTCAGCTCTTTCACCTTGCAGGGATGGGGCCAACACGACTGTCTTCAGCTCTTTCCCCTTGCAGGGATGGGGCCAACACGACTATCTTCAGCTCTTTTCCCTTGCAGGGATGGGGCCAACACGACTATCTTCAGCTCTTTTCCCTTGCAGGGATGGGGCCAACACGACTATCTTCAGCTCTTTTCCCTTGAGGGATGGGGCCAACACGACTGTCTTCAGCTCCTTTCCCTTGTAGGGATGGGGCCAACACGACTGTCTTCAGGTCTTTTCCCTTGTAGGGATGGGACCAACACGACTTTCTTCAGGTCTTTTCCCTTGTAGGGATGGGGCCAACACGACTTTCTTCAGGTCTTTTCCCTTGCAGGGATGGAGCCAACACGACTTCCTTCAGGTCTTTTGCCTTGCAGGGATGGGGCCAACACGACTTTCTTCAGCTCTTTTCCCTTGCAGGGATGGGGCCAACACGACTATCTTCAGCTCTTTCCTCTTGCAGGGATGGGGCCAACACGACTGTCTTCAGCTCTTTCCCCTTGCAGGGATGGGGCCAACACGACTATCTTCAGCTCTTTTCCCTTGCAGGGATGGGGCCAACACGACTATCTTCAGCTCTTTTCCCTTGCAGGGATGGGGCCAACACGACTATCTTCAGCTCTTTTCCCTTGCAGGGATGGGGCCAACACGACTATCTTCAGCTCTTTTTTCTTGCAGGGATGGGGCCAACACGACTGTCTTCAGCTCTTTTCCCTTGTAGGGATGGGGCCAACATGACTTTCTTCAGCTCTTTTCCCTTGCAGGGATGGAGCCAACACGACTTTCTTCAGGTCTTTTCCCTTGCAGGGATGGAGCCAACACGACTTTCTTCAGGTCTTTTCCCTTGCAGGGATGGGGCCAACACGACTTTCTTCAGCTCTTTTCCCTTGTAAGGATGGGGCCAACACGACTGTCTTCAGCTCTTTTCCCTTGTAGGGATGGGGCCAACATGACTTTCTTCAGCTCTTTTCCCTTGCAGGGATGGAGCCAACACGACTTTCTTCAGCTCTTTTCCCTTGCAGGGATGGGGCCAACACGACTATCTTCAGCTCTTTCCCCTTGCAGGGATGGGGCCAACACGACTGTCTTCAGCTCTTTCCCCTTGCAGGGATGGGGCCAACACGACTATCTTCAGCTCTTTTCCCTTGCAGGGATGGGGCCAACACGACTATCTTCAGCTCTTTTCCCTTGCAGGGATGGGGCCAACACGACTATCTTCAGCTCTTTTCCCTTGCAGGGATGGGGCCAACACGACTGTCTTCAGCTCCTTTCCCTTGTAGGGATGGGGCCAACACGACTGTCTTCAGGTCTTTTCCCTTGTAGGGATGGGACCAACACGACTTTCTTCAGGTCTTTTACCTTGTAGGGATGGGGCCAACACGACTTTCTTCAGGTCTTTTCCCTTGCAGGGATGGAGCCAACACGACTTTCTTCAGGTCTTTTCCCTTGCAGGGATGGGGCCAACACGACTATCTTCAGCTCTTTCCCCTTGCAGGGATGGGGCCAACACGACTGTCTTCAGCTCTTTCCCCTTGCAGGGATGGGGCCAACACGACTATCTTCAGCTCTTTTCCCTTGCAGGGATGGGGCCAACACGACTATCTTCAGCTCTTTTCCCTTGCAGGGATGGGGCCAACACGACTATCTTCAGCTCTTTTCCCTTGCAGGGATGGGGCCAACACGACTGTCTTCAGCTCCTTTCCCTTGCAGGGATGGGGCCAACACGACTGTCTTCAGGTCTTTTCCCTTGTAGGGATGGGACCAACACGACTTTCTTCAGGTCTTTTCCCTTGTAGGGATGGGGCCAACACGACTTTCTTCAGGTCTTTTCCCTTGCAGGGATGGAGCCAACACGACTTTCTTCAGGTCTTTTCCCTTGCAGGGATGGGGCCAACACGACTATCTTCAGCTGTTTTCCCTTGCAGGGATGGGGCCAACACGACTTTCTTCAGCTCTTTTCCCTTGTAGGGATGGGGCCAACACGACTGTCTTCAGCTCTTTTCCCTTGTAGGGATGGGGCCAACACGACTATCTTCAGCTCTTTTCCCTTGCAGGGATGGAGCCAACACGACTTTCTTCAGGTCTTTTCCCTTGCAGGGATGGGGCCAACACGACTATCTTCAGCTCTTTTCCCTTGCAGGGATGGGGCCAACACGACTTTCTTCAGCTCTTTTCCCTTGCAGGGATGGGGCCAACACGACTGTCTTCAGCTCTTTTCCCTTGTAGGGATGGGGCCAACACGACTGTCTTCAGCTCTTTTCCCTTGTAGGGATGGAGCCAACACGACTATCTTCAGGTCTTTTCCCTTGCAGGGATGGAGCCAACACGACTGTCTTCAGCTCTTTTCCCTTGCAGGGATGGGGCCAACACGACTGTCTTCAGCTCTTTTCCCTTGTAGGGATGGGGCCAACACGACTGTCTTCAGCTCTTTTCCCTTGCAGGGATGGGGCCAACACGACTATCTTCAGGTCTTTTCCCTTGCAGGGATGGGGCCAACACGACTGTCTTCAGCTCTTTTCCCTTGCAGGGATGGGGCCAACACGACTGTCTTCAGCTCTTTTCCCTTGCAGGGATGGGGCCAACACGACTGTCTTCAGGTCTTTTCCCTTGCAGGGATGGGGCCAACACGACTTTCTTCAGCTCTTTTCCCTTGTAGGGATGGGGCCAACACGACTTTCTTCAGCTCTTTTCCCTTGTAGGGATGGGGCCAACACGACTTTCTTCAGCTCTTTTCCCTTGTAGGGATGGGGCCAACACGACTGTCTTCAGCTCTTTTCCCTTGCAGGGATGGGGCCAACACGACTGTCTTCAGCTCTTTTCACTTGCAGGGATGGGGCCAACACGACTGTCTTCAGCTCTTTTCCCTTGTAGGGATGGGGCCAACACGACTATCTTCAGGTCTTTCCCCTTGTAGGGATGGGGCCAACACGACTGTCTTTAGCTCTTTCCCCTTGCAGGGATGGGGCCAACACGACTATCTTCAGCTCTTTTCCCTTGCAGGGATGGGGCCAACACGACTGTCTTCAGCTCTTTTTTCTTGTAGGGATGGGGCCAACACGACTATCTTCAGCTCTTTTCCCTTGCAGGGATGGGGCCAACACGACTGTCTTCAGCTCTTTTTTCTTGTAGGGATGGGGCCAACACGACTGTCTTCAGCTCTTTTCCCTTGCAGGGATGGGGCCAACACGACTGTCTTTAGCTCTTTCCCCTTGCAGGGATGGGGCCAACACAACTGTCTTCAGCTCTTTTCCCTTGCAGGGATGGGACCAACACGACTGTCTTCAGGTCTTTTCCCTTGCAGGGATGGGGCCAACACGACTGTCTTCAGCTCTTTTCCCTTGCAGGGATGGGGCCAACACGACTATCTTCAGCTCTTTTCCCTTGCAGGGATGGGGCCAACACGACTGTCTTCAGCTCTTTTTCCTTGCAGGGATGGGGCCAACACGACTGTCTTCAGCTCTTTCCCCTTGCAGGGATGGGGCCAACACGACTGTCTTCAGCTCTTTCCCCTTGCAGGGATGGGGCCAACACGACTGTCTTCAGCTCTTTTCCCTTGCAGGGATGGGGCCAACACGACTGTCTTCAGCTCTTTTCCCTTGCAGGGATGGGACCAACACGACTGTCTTCAGGTCTTTTCCCTTGCAGGGATGGGGCCAACACGACTGTCTTCAGCTCTTTTCCCTTGCAGGGATGGAGCCAACATGACTTTCTTCAGCACTTTTCCCTTGCAGGGATGGAGCCAACATGACTTTCTTCAGCTCTTTTCCCTTGCAGGGATGGAGCCAACATGACTGTCTTCAGCTCTTTCCCCTTGCAGGGATGGGGCCAACACGACTGTCTTCAGCTCTTTTCCCTTGCAGGGATGGAGCCAACATGACTTTCTTCAGCTCTTTTCCCTTGCAGGGATGGAGCCAACATGACTTTCTTCAGCTCTTTTCCCTTGCAGGGATGGAGCCAACATGACTGTCTTCAGCTCTTTCCCCTTGCAGGGATGGGGCCAACACGACTGTCTTCAGCTCTTTTCCCTTGCAGGGATGGAGCCAACATGACTTTCTTCAGCTCTTTTCCCTTGCAGGGATGGAGCCAACACGACTTTCTTCAGCTCTTTTCCCTTGCAGGGATGGGGCCAACACGACTTTCTTCAGCTCTTTTCCCTTGTAGGGATGGGGCCAACACGACTGTCTTCAGCTCTTTTCCCTTGCAGGGATGGGGCCAACACGACTTTCTTCAGGTCTTTTCCCTTGCAGGGATGGGGCCAACGCGACTGTCTTCAGCTCTTTTCCCTTGCAGGGATGGGGCCAACACGACTGTCTTCAGCTCTTTTCCCTTGTAGGGATGGGGCCAACACGACTGTCTTCAGCTCTTTTCCCTTGCAGGGATGGGGCCAACACGACTTTCTTCAGGTCTTTTCCCTTGCAGGGATGGGGCCAACACGGCTGTCTTCAGCTCTTTTCCTTTGCAGGGATGGGGCCAACACGGCTGTCTTCAGCTCTTTTCCCTTGCAGGGATGGGGCCAACACGACTGTCTTCAGGTCTTTTCCCTTGCAGGGATGGGGCCAACACGACTGTCTTCAGCTCTTTTCCCTTGCAGGGATGGGGCCAACACGGCTGTCTTCAGGTCTTTTCCCTTGCAGGGATGGGGCCAACACGACTGTCTTCAGCTCTTTTCCCTTGTAGGGATGGGGCCAACACGGCTGTCTTCAGGTCTTTTCCCTTGCAGGGATGGGGCCAACACGGCTGTCTTCAGGTCTTTTCCCTTGCAGGGATGGGGCCAACACGACTATCTTCAGCTCTTTTCCCTTGCAGGGATGGGGCCAACACGACTGTCTTCAGCTCCTTTCCCTTGCAGGGATGGGGCCAACACGACTTTCTTCAGGTCTTTTCCCTTGCAGGGATGGGGCCAACACGACTATCTTCAGCTCTTTTCCCTTGCAGGGATGGGGCCAACACGACTGTCTTCAGCTCCTTTCCCTTGCAGGGATGGGGCCAACACGACTGTCTTCAGCTCTTTTCCCTTGAAGGGATGGGACCAACACGACTGTCTTTAGCTCTTTCCCCTTGTAGGGATGGGACCAACACGACTGTCTTTAGCTCTTTTCCCTTGTAGGGATGGGGCCAACACGACTGTCTTCAGGTCTTTTCCCTTGTAGGGATGGGGCCAACACGACTGTCTTTAGCTCTTTCCCCTTGTAGGGATGGGACCAACACGACTGTCTTTAGCTCTTTCCCCTTGTAGGGATGGGGCCAACACGACTGTCTTTAGCTCTTTCCCCTTGTAGGGATGGGACCAACACGACTGTCTTTAGCTCTTTTCCCTAGTAGGGATGGGGCCAACACGACTGTCTTCAGCTCTTTTCCCTTGTAGGGATGGGGCCAACACGACTGTCTTTAGCTCTTTCCCCTTGTAGGGATGGGACCAACACGACTGTCTTTAGCTCTTTTCCCTTGTAGGGATGGGGCCAACACGGCTGTCTTTAGCTCTTTTCCCTTGCAGGGATGGAGCCAACACGACTGTCTTCAGGTCTTTTCCCTTGCAGGGATGGGGCCAACACGGCTGTCTTCAGCTCTTTTCCCTTGCAGGGATGGGGCCAACACGACTTTCTTCAGGTCTTTTCCCTTGCAGGGATGGGGCCAACACGACTGTCTTCAGCTCCTTTCCCTTGCAGGGATGGGGCCAACACGACTTTCTTCAGGTCTTTTCCCTTGCAGGGATGGGGCCAACACGACTGTCTTCAGCTCCTTTCCCTTGCAGGGATGGGGCCAACACGACTTTCTTCAGGTCTTTTCCCTTGCAGGGATGGGGCCAACACGACTGTCTTCAGCTCCTTTCCCTTGCAGGGATGGGGCCAACACGACTGTCTTCAGCTCTTTTCCCTTGCAGGGATGGGGCCAACACGGCTGTCTTCAGCTCTTTTCCCTTGCAGGGATGGGGCCAACACGACTTTCTTCTGGTCTTTTCCCTTGCAGGGATGGGGCCAACACGACTGTCTTCAGCTCCTTTCCCTTGCAGGGATGGGGCCAACACGACTGTCTTCAGCTCCTTTCCCTTGCAGGGATGGGGCCAACACGACTGTCTTTAGCTCTTTCCCCTTGTAGGGATGGGACCAACACGACTGTCTTTAGCTCTTTTCCCTTGTAGGGATGGGGCCAACACGACTGTCTTCAGGTCTTTTCCCTTGTAGGGATGGGGCCAACACGACTGTCTTTAGCTCTTTCCCCTTGTAGGGATGGGACCAACATGACTGTCTTCAGCTCTTTCCCCTTGTAGGGATGGGGCCAACACGACTGTCTTTAGCTCTTTCCCCTTGTAGGGATGGGACCAACACGACTGTCTTTAGCTCTTTTCCCTTGTAGGGATGGGGCCAACACGACTTTCTTCAGGTCTTTTCCCTTGTAGGGATGGGGCCAACACGACTGTCTTTAGCTCTTTTCCCTTGTAGGGATGGGGCCAACACGGCTGTCTTTAGCTCTTTTCCCTTGCAGGGATGGAGCCAACACGACTGTCTTCAGGTCTTTTCCCTTGCAGGGATGGGGCCAACACGGCTGTCTTCAGCTCTTTTCCCTTGCAGGGATGGGGCCAACACGACTTTCTTCAGGTCTTTTCCCTTGCAGGGATGGGGCCAACACGACTGTCTTCAGCTCCTTTCCCTTGCAGGCATGGGGCCAACACGACTGTCTTCAGGTCTTTTCCCTTGTAGGGATGGGGCCAACACGACTGTCTTTAGCTCTTTCCCCTTGTAGGGATGGGACCAACACGACTGTCTTTAGCTCTTTCCCCTTGTAGGGATGGGGCCAACACGACTGTCTTTAGCTCTTTCCCCTTGTAGGGATGGGACCAACACGACTGTCTTTAGCTCTTTTCCCTTGTAGGGATGGGGCCAACACGACTTTCTTCAGCTCTTTTCCCTTGCAGGGATGGGGCCAACACGACTGTCTTCAGGTCTTTTCCCTTGCAGGGATGGGGCCAACACGACTGTCTTCAGCTCTTTTCCCTTGCAGGGATGGGGCCAACACGACTATCTTCAGCTCTTTTCCCTTGCAGGGATGGGGCCAACACGACTATCTTCAGCTCTTTTCCCTTGCAGGGATGGGGCCAACACGACTGTCTTCAGCTCTTTTCCCTTGCAGGGATGGGGCCAACACAACTATCTTCAGCTCTTTTCCCTTGCAGGGATGGGGCCAACACGACTGTCTTCAGCTCTTTTCCCTTGCAGGGATGGGGCCAACACGACTATCTTCAGCTCTTTTCCCTTGCAGGGATGGGGCCAACACGACTGTCTTCAGCTCTTTTCCCTTGCAGGGATGGGGCCAACACGACTATCTTCAGCTCTTTTCCCTTGCAGGGATGGGGCCAACACGACTATCTTCAGCTCTTTTCCCTTGCAGGGATGGAGCCAACACGACTATCTTCAGCTCTTTTCCCTTGCAGGGATGGGGCCAACACGACTATCTTCAGCTCTTTTCCCTTGCAGGGATGGGGCCAACACGACTGTCTTCAGCTCTTTTCCCTTGCAGGGATGGGGCCAACACGACTATCTTCAGCTCTTTTCCCTTGCAGGGATGGAGCCAACACGACTTTCTTCAGGTCTTTTCCCTTGCAGGGATGGGGCCAACACGACTATCTTCAGGTCTTTTCCCTTGCAGGGATGGGGCCAACACGACTTTCTTCAGGTCTTTTCCCTTGCAGGGATGGGGCCAACACGACTATCTTCAGGTCTTTTCCCTTGCAGGGATGGGGCCAACACGA
>JAWQFJ010030985.1:60000-62500 GCA_034096865.1 Theodoxus fluviatilis
GCTTGTGCGTTCTGGAGGCGACAGAGCACTTTAAGGAGGAAAAAAGAGATCAGGAATGTTCACAAAGTCCACTTCAGAGGTTGCGCAAAGACGAATTCTTGACACACCAGCATAACTAAGCAACATCGCGGAATGCGATATAAGCGCAAGGAATGTATGACACGACAATTTCAGCTGGAGATAGGAGAGACTCGTATCTGAGGGCGACACCAAGTGTCCGAAGAATCTGGACTGTTGGCTTGATTCAAATGCAGACGTGGCTTCCATAGACCGCACCACAGCTGGGACTACAGATCCGATGTAGAGGATACCCAGCTGAGTGCTATAAACATCTTCTACCCGTGATAAAGCACTTATTACTCAACTGTTTTCTTCCAGCGAATCATATTGGGTTGTCTTTTAAAGAGTCCGGAATACACTACATTTCTGCATTGTTATTCTTTATGTCGTGTAAAATGCATGAATGAATGGATAAATTAATAACTGAATGAATAAAATGTTACGGCCTATCAGCCTTTGTATATCATGTAAGACCACTGAACAAGAACATCACAAGAACTGGTTGGAGAACGAGTAATTCAATCCCTTTTACTCGCCTTCTACGAATCGCTGAGGGAAAAGTAGAGTTTGACCTGTCTCCAAACCACAGCGGTGTAGTCGTCAGGAGCCTAAACGGATTTATGGATGGATGGAAGGATGGATGGAAGGATGGATTGATGGAAGAATGGATGGAAGGTTGGATGGATGAATGGCCATGGATGGATAGATAGATGTGTGAATGGGTGGATACGTGGATGGATGAATGCGTGGGAGGCTGGATGGATGGATGTGTGGATGGATGGATGAATGGATTGCCATAGATGGATATTTAGATGGAATGATGGATGTGTGGATGCATGCCCATGTATGGATGAATAGAGGGATGGGCAGATGCATGTATACATGGATTAAGGACTGGGTGAAGCCTCTGTGGGCTGTGTAAGGTCGTTCATTTACCAAATTACTGAAGCAGGCTGGAATATAATCAACTAAAGACTTCCTATTCCTAGTCATTAGCCCTTAACGAATCGCGTAAGTAGACGCGGTGGGTCTATGTCTTTCTTCCGTCCCACACGTGGACGAAAAGTCAAGAGCATTAGTGCATGTGAGTTATCTACTGAAGTCGTCTTACAATGTTTAATACATTACAACTGCACCACAAGTTCACATCCAGATAATTGAAGGGTACGCCCTCGGTGGCGTGACAGATAACCTCTACATGTATACTCCGGTTGGAGATAAACACTGGGAATCAACCCATTTTTGACTAAAGTAGCCAAAACGAAAAAAACCCACAAAAAAACAAATGCTGCTAGGGGTCGCCAAAACAGAGGAGCAAAACCTTGACGAATACGTGTTTTAATATGACATCCGTTAGCCTCAAGAGACGACGTGTCCTGCCCAGTGGACCAACTTGTCCCTAAGCAGCGACAAGAGAGGGCGAACAGGCCAGTCCTGTACTGGGAATTCCTCCCATACCCTCTGCAAATGAAGCTGGACGGTGAAGAGGAGGTCCGCCCGTCTTACGTTAGTTTCCTTTCATTCCTTCTGTCTTCCACCTTTAGGTTTATCTTCGTCTCAACGCACCTTATACCCTATCCGACAGCAGTGCAGACTACCGCGATTACGAGTAGATATATAACTACATGTATTAAACTATTCTCGGTAACGTCAAAATATCGATCGGACCGCTTAAACGAAAAAGGATCCGAGACGGGAAAAAACTCGTGTCCTGTTGGTGGAGTCAGACCGGCTGAGAAAATAAAATGAAATATATTTGTCTGCAGTCAGATAAAGGTCAACACTTTGCCACATGATGCAACAGTGTGCTACGTGCAAAACTGAACACCACACTCCAAATCTGCAGAGCAACACAAAGCTGCAGTCTTCCTCGCCTAGTAAAAACCCCGACAACAGCCAACAAGGTTCCCTTGCGCCGTGCCAGCTGAAGTCGCGCTACAATGCACAACAGTGTCAATGGATCAATGAACTCATAAGCTACCGTAGAGACCATTGACCCTGGTAATGCTACCAAGAAATTGTAAAGAGCTTACTCTATTTAGTTCATTGTATCGGGATACAATGGTCTGCTCCAAGGTCGCCCGTGAAGAGCTCGCTTGTTCACCTCCACATACAATATTTAGGCGCAGCGGATTATGCCGTGGGAAGAAATGCGTGACAGGAGTGCTAAACGCAGCGAGGAGAGACGAAGAGATTTTTCTTCAAGTAAATAATGCTAAGTCCAATCCAGGCGACCCAATCTGAGATTTAAATATTTCATGCTGAGATGGCTGACGAAGTTTCAGGCGCCAATGCGGGCTAAGTGAAAGAAGAGTGGGTAGAGCCCTACAACTGAGAGACAAGCGGCTGTACAAATCCAAGCCTTTACTATTTAGTATGGAGAGGAAGAACAACCAGAAGACACGCTTGGGCTTGAACTGCTGCGCACATTGCTCCCTTT
>JAWQFJ010030985.1:67500-70000 GCA_034096865.1 Theodoxus fluviatilis
AGCACACAACGCACGTTCATTCACAAAGACACGTGCACACACATAGGCATACACACGTACGCAAGCACATCCACACATACAAAAACCAAACACTCAGACATACGCATTCATACAATGTAAATACAGCAAAAATACACATATCGGCAAACAAGTGGGCACGCGACAAAACATTTGTACACACACACACACACACACACACACACACACACACACACACACACACACACACAAAGTATACACCATCCGCTAATCCACACAGATACAAACAAAATGTAAACACCTGTAACTATACACACACCGTCACATACATGTACATCTAGAGTACAAGCGCCACCACAAATGAGTGGTACGTCGAATTCAGGAGAGCGACGAAAGGTAACAGGTGGTGATGGCTGGTAGTGGGGGCGGGAGTGGGGGCGGAAATGGCGTGGTTCTGATGGTGGCGGCGGTGGTTGTGGTAGCGGTGGTAGTGTTGGTGGTGGCGGCGGTGGTTGTGGTGGCGTTAGTGGCGGTGGTTGTGGTGGCGTTTGTGGTGGTGGTAGCGGTGGTAGTGGTGGTGGTGGCGGCGGTAGAGTTTTAGGTGGTGGCGGTAGTGGGTGGTGGCGGCGGTAGTGGTGGTGGTGGCGGCCTTAGTGGTGGTGGTGGCGGCAGTTGTGCGGGTGGTGGTGGTAGCGGCGGCGGTGGTGATGGCGGCGGTAGAGTTGTAGGTGGTGGCGGTAGTGGCGGTGGTGATGGCGGCGGCAGTGGTGATGGTGGTGGCGTTCGTGGTAGTGGTAGCGGTGGTGGTAGCGATCTGTGTCTCACGATGAATGGATGCGCAGAGAAGAGAGAAGGCAGAGACTATTTTTGTTCTCATTACCCAGAGCCCCCATGGCAAGAGGCTTGGAAGGCGAAGGACAGAGCAAGTATATCCACTACAGGGACAGCTCTGTAGTTGCTCTGACAACGTCTTCACTAGAGCAGCGCCTGCAAGTACCAAGAGCCACCTGCGGCCTTGGCCTCTTGGCGAGCTGTCAGCGGGGTGCCCAGAGGACTCAGACAATTAGGAGCGGGGAGCTTGGCCACGCAGTAATTGGAAAAATGAAGACAGGAAAGCCGTGATGGTGATCTGTTTACACGTTCCAAGGTCTGTTGCCACTGAGAGCAAAAGGCGTGAAGGTGACAGTCAGCGCCTCCGAAGCGCCTTACAGCGTGAAGCGTCATCCCCGCACTGTGTAACACAACGCCGAAGGAACGGACTCCTTGTGGTGTGGAACGCGGCACATAGCAACGGAGGACCTGCCCCAACAACGGAGGACCTGCCCCAACAACGGAGGACCTGCCCCAACAACGGAGGACCTGCCCCAACAACGGAGGACCTGCCCCAACAACGGAAAAATACGGCTTGGAAAATAAACAACTACGCGACTCATTTCCATGGTGACCCACAGAAGGGAAGGTCAAGGTCATACCGTCCTGCCAGGGTGAGTAGGTGACCAATACCTGAAAGGATGACGGCAGTGCTATGGCTGTCATCTTCTTCACATCTTCGGTTGTGATTACATCCCTGATGTACTCAGATGCCTGTGTCGCAACAACAACTGCTACGACAGTCACTACAGCGATTGCTGCAACTGCAATGGTTGCTACTGTTGTTGCATTCTGTGAACCCGAGTCAGTAGTGACTCTGGCACAGTTCGCAATGAATGCGTAATAGACTTGACCCTTAGCATTATAGCATTGCGCCAAAAATAGTTTGCTCTGGATACTATTTTCCCCCACTTTTTACATAAATTTATCAGATGTCGAAATTTGTTTCCATTTCATCACAAACATGTTATTTTATCGAATAATAAACGCTTGTGTATTGCCTCAACAAGCGTAATTTATGAGTCTCAAAACTACTTTAACGGCGTATGTCAGGGAGCAGAGAGCTATCTCACAAGCTTCTCGTGAGACCTGTATTTGAATATTTCGAACGGAATCCTTCCATCACGTAATATGAACTGTGCTAGAGATTTTCGCCGGCAGGCGAAGTCTCTCGTGGACTAGAATGCTGTTGTTGTTGATGCTGCAGCTGTTGCCGCCGCCGGACTCGACTGAAGAGTAAACCTACCGTCACAGAGTGTCGATGCTCATATGATTATCTGATCATCCTCTACATGTTGAGACGGATGTTCACTTTTGGAATTTCTGCGAGAGATTATATAACCTAGTGGTTAAGTGGATACATTTTTCTTTCCAACGAAGTAAAAAGCGTGAAAATAGGAGAAACAGCTACGAAAACATGGGCTACTTAAGACTGGTACGCAACGGCAAGACGATTTCAGAAATGGGGATTTTCAATTTAGGTAACGTGTGAAATGCAGTGCTGTCATCATGGTGGCTATTTTGCATGTTGGACACCAGTTCGGCTGACCAGCTGGTCGGCTGCTGATGAAAAGTTCAGATCAACACGATGTTGTGCTCTAAGCAATTGGATGTAGGTTCCAAAATCTAGCAAAATATAAATACTGACACA
>JAWQFJ010030985.1:75000-102500 GCA_034096865.1 Theodoxus fluviatilis
TAGCAGCAAGTCCACGTACAACTGACAGTGGCGGCAGCGTCCGCTCATACCTCCTTCCCACTAGACAGAAGCCCGTCCGTACCGAACGTAAATAGTGCTCTCCACACCACTCGCTACATCTCATTGGCTCGTTGCCTCCTTCTCAGAAAGCGCTTAGCGCTCCCGAGTGTCCAACCGACGCAGGGCAGCGTCGAAAAGGGATTTGGGGGTGGGAGTTGGGGTGGAGGTGGGGGTATAGAGTGAGAGTGGTGACGTTGTGATTGGAGCACCGCGGCTCAACATTCGCGTGTCTGGCTTCGAGATTAGTTTTCTCGGTAATCTGTGATCAAAGAATGAAATTGCCCCCAGCGTTTGCGCTCCTTCCCGCTGCAGCGATGTGTTACGGCTTTGAGGTTTTGAACCAACAGCGAGAACAGTAGCAGGGCTGACGCCGAGCTCAAGCTTAGCTGGCCAGGAAGCCCTTTCAAGGGTGCTCGGGCTTGAGTCAGGAGGAGAGGCGAGAAGTGCCTCAAAAGAGGCTGACGTTCGCTGCCTAGATCAAGCCGGAATCTATTGTCCTCAGATCCGTTCTAGAAACGGACGAGAGCTGGAGGATTTGACTACAAAAGTCTTAATTAAACAAAGCCAATACCCGACGTTGCTCAGGTCACCTTATCATGGCTAAATCAGCCAACGAGAAATCATTTCTGTGTGTGTTTACTTGAATGAGAGTTTAGCCTCCATGAGCATGTGCACGCGTGCCATTGCGCGTGCGCGAAAACCCCCCAAGAGCCGGTAAATGTGCGCTTAAGAGTGCGCAAGCTTGAGTCCTCGTTTTTCCATGTCTTTGATGGTGGTGGTGGTGGTGGTGGTGGTGATGGTGGTGGTGGTGTGGCAGTGGTGGTGTGGTGGTGGCGGTGGTGATGGCGGTGGTGGTGATGGTGATGGTGGTGGTGTTAGTTATGATGGTGGTGGTGGTGTGGTGGTGATCGTGATGGTGATGGTGGTGGTGGTGGTGGCGGTGGTGGTGGTAGTGGTGGTGGTTGCGAAGGTGGCGGTGTTGTTGTTGTTGTGTAGATGGTGGTAGTTATGATGGTGGTGATGGTGGTGGTGGTGTGGTGGTGGTGTGGTGGTGGTGTGGTGGTGGTGTGGTGGTGGTGATGGTGGTGGAGATGGTACTGATGGCGTGGTGGTGGGCGGCGGCGGCGGTGGTGGTGATAGTGGTGATGACGATACAGGTAAGGAATCGTTTTGGCCTTTGACAAGTGCATGCAATGTATTTCATCAGAGAAGCACGCTTACAACTGCTAAGGATTAAAACTGGTGACAGGAAGCGGACATCTCATAGAGCGCAGGCTAGGAATGTAATCAGTAATGGGAGAGGGAGGCAAAGGGGGGTGGGACGGGCCTGAGGGCGAGTGAAACAAGGATGGGCAAAGAATCAAGCTGATAAACCATTGCGAAGAAAAAACAAATCAGAAACATACGTTTGCAATTGCGCGACAGAGCAGATCACTTTATCAAAAGAGCAGGCGTCGACCGAACCACAGAGCGCCAGAAAAGACTTATTCTATCTCAACCTCCCGGGGCCCCTACACATACTGACTGCATTGCTCGCTCACAACCGGCCGCTTATGTGTGCGTCAGTGGCAAATCGGAAATAGCTGGGGTCGTCAAGTGGTCGGGGAGGAGATCTCATTAGATGGAAATTCGACACCAAAAAAAGCCTCAACACGCGCAGGAGCCATTCCTGGCGAGTGAACAGCCGTGGCGGAGATAAACATTTTAATCTGCAATGTGATGTGCTGTCAATGCCTGTGAACGATAAACGCAAATTGTCCACGCGTACTTTCCTCCTAGTTTCATAAGAAATGCATTCACTCATTCATGATTACGTCCTGTACGACTTCCCCCCTTCTCCCACCCTCATCCATCCGCCCACTTCCCTTCCCCACTTTCTCATAATCCACTTCCCCCGTCCCCACCTTCCACCCCTCCTTCATTCTTCCCGTGGCCACATGCATCAAGGAGTGTAACGTCGCCGTTGCTATGGCGACACGTCAGTTGATGTGACACTCTCACGTAGGCCGTAATCTTCCTGCAGCAATATTTTTAATTGCAATTTGATGGAGGCACGCTTGTTTTGGTAAGATGCTTAACACGACAGATGGTTGAAAATGATAGCTGTAGACCCATGCAAGGCATGTAAGGAATTTGAATTCTGCGATCATGACCCGCACAGAAACCTGCCTGCAGACCCGTGTGTTGATGGCATTGGTTTCTCTTCTTTTTTAATAACCCCACGTACGAAAGGTCACATGTCTTAAAGTAATATGTTTACGCAGGGTCTACTGATATTCACAGAAACAACTAAAAAACACAAACAGATTACAGACAAGGAAAAACATCATGCATTTACACGATGGCATGCACGAGCACACATCACGAAAGAATCAGGTTATTTCCTGCTTTGCCCTTTGTCGTAGGTTAACCCTATAAGTTGGCATTAATACATCAACATGTGTGAAAACTCAGCAGCCAGGGCTTTCAGCTGATGAGGGGAATGCCAAATGGCTTCGGCCGCATGCTAGTCCACAATGTCCTGAGGCAACGCCGTAGGTGACAAATCTCCCCTTTGAACCAACGTGTCATGGCTCTTGAATTCAGGAATTTTGGCCTTCGAAATGAATATTACCTCTTATTCTGAAGTCACTGTATTTTTACCAATACAAAAACGCGAACTGCACTGAGAATATGTACCATTGGGCTCGAAAACCAAATTTTATCATTTGCTGGGCGAAATTAGCTGGGTACGTGGAAAGATAACAAAGTGGATAGAAATCCTGAGTGTGGTACAAAAAATGTCTGTGGTGCAACGGTGATCAACGCGAATGTAGGACAGAGACAGAATATAATTATTATCTGGAATTATTCCAGTCCAGGTCGTGAAATTTATGAGGCACACTATTTCCGCTTTAATATCCAAACTTTCACTTAGAATTCCAACTGGAGCACAATTACAAACGCATGGGAACGCTCTGTTCAATGAGTGGCCTTGACAGGGCAGCTTTCGACGTCTCGACTGGAGCTTGGAGAGAGTGCTCTGTCAGACATCATGGATCGAACAGCCCGAGCAGCACGACTCTTCTGCTTACACTCACAGGAGACGCAGAGCGGGAGGGAGAAAGTGTGTCGATAAGTGTGTTCTTGGCTGCAGTCCCGTCCACTCAATGGTCCATCGCGAAGATGCCCGGAGACTTAGACGCCTGTCAAACTCGAGAAGGCGAGTGATGGCTGATGCAGCCTTGGTGTGACACTTGGTGTCAACAAAGTCCATCAAGTCTCCAACGAACCTTGAGCAGGTCGCCAGACTGTCTGCTCCCAGGATCAAACGGCTGATTTCTGTCAAAGTTCTTGGCAACAAGATCTACTCGGCGGAACACAAGAAGAGTGCATGTAACGCATTCGGATGTTTCATCTGCAAGCGCATGCCTGCATGCGTGGAAATGTCAATCGTAGTTACGTTCAAATTCTCGACATTTAAAGTCCGTCCCAAAAATCAGCAAAAACTCTTCGCATTCGTCACTCACGCACATTCTGAAGGTTAACAAAGCAACAACAACAACAACAAAGAGAATCAATAACATAAGTCCTTTTGTGAAGATCGTCCCGTGCCTCACTTCTTAGCGGAGTTCCAGCAGAAACGTAGACAGCAGCCAGTTGTTTACCAGCAAGCTTCCTCCTCTGCCGGTTGAAGCACGTCCTGAGGAAGGCATTTTGCAATTTGCGGGATGAGGGCTTCACGCAGAGAACCTCTACAGCCCCGCTGTGCAGTCTCACGCTCCCATCCTTCACTTTTCCCTGCTTCTCACGTTTCTTATTAATCGCTTTTCCTTTCTTCTCACGTCTCCATCGCATTCCCCAGAGACCCTACCCCTAGATTGCCACGCCCACTGACCTGTGACGTCGCGCCTACAGACTTCTGCCTCATGGTCGCCCTGTCTAACCACGACTTTAATGTGCCTCTCCACATTCATCCCAACCCCAACCTGAGACACTGTAACACTACAGTATCTCTGCCCCAACTTCCAAATCCCATTTCACTCTTGGTTCAGTCCGGTGATGTAGTGATCGTCACGCATGATACCCTTCACCAGAAGCTGCCACCTTTTCCCGTGCTGCAACTCCCAGCAGTGAAACCTCCACGCGCATCTCATCACCTTGGACCAGTCCATCCGCTCCTCCTGCAACTTCACCTCTTTTGTTTCCCTGGTCGCTCCACTCCCACTCATCCCTGTCACAATGTGGCCCATCCTTTGTCTGGAAATGGCAAATCTACGGTTGGATTAATCAAGAAGTGTTGCTAAATAGCATGTAATGACATTCTAAACGCAAGGATTTGGGCTTAAACAGCTGCTGCTGCTGCTGCTGAAAATGTACGTACTGTGAGCAAATCCTTGCAAACACGTGGTTTTCTCATATGGCTTTTAGAGTGTTCATTGCATTAAAGGACAAGTGCTGTTAGGGGTGTTTTGGATAAAATATTTGAAGATATTTTCACGAAAACAGCAGCATACTTCTCACTATGGAGTACTGCAAAGTAAGTGATATATTACAGCAGCATACTTCTCACTATGGAGTACTGCAAAGTAAGTGATATATTACAGCAGCATACTTCTCACTATGGAGTACTGCAAAGTAAGTGATATATTACAGCAGCATACTTCTCACTATGGAGTACTGCAAAGTAAGTGATATATTACAGCAGCATACTTCTCACTATGGAGTACTGCAAAGTAAGTGATATATTACAGCAGCATACTTCTCACTATGGAGTACTGCAAAGTAAGTGATATATTACAGCAGCATACTTCTCACTATGGAGTACTGCAAAGTAAGTGATATATTACACACTTTTCATCAATTGACACCAAGGCCTTGTGTACTGCGTTCCATTTTGAATGTACTATGTTCCACTTTAAACGCATTGCATCGAACTAGTAACGTACTACGTCACAATATTCAAGTCACGTGATCTTCTCCTCTTGTCCAGTGCCGAAAACGAGTTAAGAAATTGGCTTTTTAAAAGTTTGACTGTTCTTTTTATTAAAAAAAACCCAGAAGAGACAAAATTAATTCACACAAGACTTGCACTCTGAACAAATGTTCATTGCTGCTTTGCTTTGGAACAAACAGAGCACTTTTCCCTCTAGATACTCATGCGGACAAGGACTCAGATGCATATACGCTCAATCACTCTTACTGTTGCTGCTGCTGCACCTCTCCTTATTATCTTTAACCATCATCATCATCATTAGCAGCAGCAGCAGCAGCAGCAGCAGCAGCATCGTCATCGTCGTCGTCAATGTCATCGTCATCATTATTATCTTCATCACTGTATTTACTAGCCACCCCTTGTTCTGCTATTACAGTCACAATCATCACCATTATCACAGCTCATTCTCTTCGTCGTCATCGTCGTCGTCCTCCTCCCTCTCTTCTTCCTTCTCCTCATTCCCTCCTTTCTTCTCCTCACTCCCTCCTTCCTTCTCGATCCTTCTCTCTGGTAAATACTCTATATAAAACAACGTTCACATTTATAATAGACACACTACGACGCAAAGAGGGTAGCGAAAAGAAAAAGCAATTAATTAGAAAGAAATCACTTTTTATTGCGACGTCAGTAGGCCTCGATGTCGGATAAGTTTTCCCTTTTCTCAAGAGGTCACTGTCGTAGTGCAGCTGATGAAGAGAACACCACCGCTCCCAGCAACACGGGCCAGCGATGAGAAGTAAGCCAGACCTCATTTTTTAATGGAGGTTTTTGCAACTTCATCCTTCGGCATTTGAGGACATCTGGTGCATGCACTCAGGTCTTTTTTCCTACTGCTCCATGCGCAAACAGTCGTTCCCTTTGATGAAATTGGCCTCGTCATTTCGCTTTCACCACAGCTTGTGGGTCCGCTGTCCTCCACTTTCTAACAGCACCTGTCCCTCCACCCTTCCCTTCTTTTTGTTTTGTTGTCCGGACATATTTTCCTACTATGTCTTTGCTCCCTGCATCTCCTCGCCCTCCTCCCTCTCCAGTTCTTCTTCTTCTTCTTCTTTTTCTTCTTCTTCTTCTTCTTCTTCTTCTTCTTCTTCTTCTTCTTCTTCTTCTTCTTCTTCTTCTTCTTCTTCTTCTTCTTCTTCTTCTTCTTCTTCTTCTTCTCCTCCTCCTCCTCCTCCTCCTCCTCCTCCTCCTCCTCCTCCTCTCCTTCTTCTTCTTCTTCTTCTTCTTCTTCTTCTTCTTCTTCTTCTTCTTCTTCTTCTTCTTCTTCTTCTTCTTCTTCTTCACCACCACCACCACCACCACCACCACCGTCGTCGTCGTCATCATTATCATCACCGCTGTTGTCGTCATCGTCATGGTCGCACCACGTTAAGCATCTCCTCCTCCATGACAACAACCCCTATAGTCACAACAGCTGTGCTTTCCTCCTGCTCTTCCCCTTTCTTCTTCTTTCCCACTCAAACTACTACTGTTGCTGCTGCTGCTACTTCTCCTCCTCCTCCTCCTCCTCCTCCTCCTACTACTACTACTACTAGTACTACTACTACTACTACCACCAAAATATTTACAATTTATCGCAGTTGCCGGAACAATACTCCACGACTGGTGTGAACAAGCACTACGCAAACAATTTAAATGAAAACAGTTAGTCGACAGTACATCAGTGCTGAATTACTGCTGTTCATGTGTTAATTGTAGTACTCCTCCTTATAAATATTATTATAAATACGCTTTGATCTCTTTTGCCCTTCCAGTCAGCCTACAGACGCACCACAGCACAGAGACGGCGCTCATTAAAATCCACAATGACATCATGATGGCAATGGACGAGAGGAAGATCATGCTCTTGATCATGCTGGACCTCTCAGCAGCCTTTGACACCATCGACCACCAGATGTTGTTAAAGAGACTAGAAGAAAGGATTGGGATCAAAGGAGTGGCCCTATCATGGTTTAGATCCTATCTCAGTGAGCGCATGCAGTGCGTGCAAGTGAACAACGCCACGTCATCACCGGGGATCCTGGAGTGCGGCGTACCACAGGGCTCCGTCCACGGACCGCTGCTCTTCACCATTTACATCCTGCCTGTTGCAGATATCATGAGAAAACATGAGATCCCGTTCCACATGTACTCTGACGACAACCAACTCTACGTCAGTGCAAACCATGACCAAATTGCAACATCAGTGCAGCGACTGCACAAGTGTGTCACTGACATCAGGGAGTGGATGTCATCGAATCTGCTGAAGCTGAATGATGACAAGACAGAGTTCCTCATTTTGGGAACCCGGCAACAGCTTCAGAAAATGGATCAGGTCAGTCTGCGGATAGGTGACAGCATCGTCACTCCAACAAAATTAGCCCGCAATCTCGGAGTCGTGTTTAACTCCGAGATGGACTTCTCCTGCCATATTACACGTGTGTGCCAGACATGCAATTTCCATCTGCTAAACATCAGCAAGATTAGGAAATACCTGACGCAGCCTGTCATCAAGACTCTTGTCACCAGTCTGGTCCTATCCAGGCTTGACTACGGGAATGCTGTATTGTACGGCATTCCATCAAAACACCTGGATCGACTCCAGGTCATCCAGAACAGAGCAGCGCGCCTCATCCTTGGAGGCAGGAAGGACTGTCGAATGACACCACTGCTCCACAAACTTCACTGGCTTCCTGTTAGGCAGCGTATAGCCTTCAAGATCCTCACTAAAACCTTCGAGTGCTGCCAGACCATTCCTACCGCCCCATTGTACCTGCAGCAGCTGCTCTCCCGACACTGCCCCCCTAGAAATCTGAGGTCTGGTGCTTCTCATCTCCTCAGGGTGCCACCGACAAGGTCTTCGTCGGGGGATCGAGCTTTCCGCTCTGCTGCACCAGTCCTATGGAATCAACTGCCAGAGGCGTTGCGTCAGGAGCCAAAGCAGAAGAATTTCAGAGGAAGCCTCAAGACGAGCCTTTTCCCCCAAGCGCGTCTTGCTGACTAGGGGATCCTAGTCGACCCCTACTAGAGACATCCTCGAACTATGGAAAATTCGTGTCTTTTTTGAGTGTGTGCATGCGCCACTGAGCAGCCTTTGGACTGGAAGTGCGCGCAATATAAATACATTATACATACATACATACATTTTGACTTATGACTGACAGAGACTCCCTACAGGGTGAAGTAACAGAACTGTCGTATTCACGCATCATTTGCTATTATTTCATAGGATCGCACAGTTGGTGACAGTAGACATATTTATCTGCGCGCTTGCCAGAGCCGATTGAAATGGTTATACCTTATGCGCCAGTTACTTTTACAGTACTTACTACTCTTTCGATAAATCATTCGATTTAACCATTTTCTATAGAAACGCTAATTAAAAAACCCCACAGTTTATTCTTCATCCATGTGAACTACGTATTATCAAAATGTTTAACCTTTACTCTATTGCCAAATGATGCTTCCCAATAACTGAAGCAGTTCAGAGTACTCCTACTTCCCCAATTCAATAGAATATGGAATTCGAACAGATTTGTAGAAAACGTGCGTGTCACTTTTAAAATCAATCCTTAATAGATTTAGAGACTTTGCATAAACTTGGATGACGCCAAGAAAGCAACAAATTCTTGACACTGACCAGTATCTATTTTTAAGTATTCGCTCGAGCTGTACATATCCTGAAACATCAGCAAGCCTTTAACTCCACCTCGGCTACCCAGCTAACTGGGTTGTGGAGATGTTGACGACCTTAAAACCAGTGGAGCAGAACCCCGTCTCCCTAATTTTCTCTCCCATTCTGTTTATGTGCCCTCTTCACATTTCCTATAGATGCAGGACAGCTCTTGTTCCCCTCTTTCTTCCTCGACTAATGCAAGGGAACGCAGCGTGGTTGCACTTAACAGCCCAGCCAGACAATGGTCTAATTGGTCCTGGTCCACAATAGCTCCTGCCAACTCCAGTTGGGGTTTGTCTGCCGCCTTTGAAGCTGTAGCCTGATTGCTTCAGGGTTGAACTCCAATCTCCCCTACCCGTGAGTCGCTGCTGTTGTCCCCTTTAGCAGGTCCAGCACTGACATACATACTTCAATGAAGTGAAGGTTCAGTGATTGCGATTAGAAAACGCTCCTCCTTCCTCCTCCATATCCTTCTCCATATTATCCTTCTTCCTCCTGCATATCCTTTTCCTTTTTTCTTTCTTTCTTCCTTCTTCCTCCTTCTCCTCTTCCTCCCTCCCCCTCCTCCCTCCTCCTCCTCCCCCCCCCCTTCTCCTCTTCCTTCTTCATTTCTTTCAGTTCTTCCCCATGTCCTACTCTTCCTATTCCTGCTTCTCTTCCTCTCTCCTCCTCCTTCTCCTCTTCCTTCTTCATCTCTTTCAGTTCTTCCCCATGTCCTCCTCTTCTAATTCTGCTTCTCTTACTTCGTGCATCTCCACCGGCGGCGGCTTAATTGTCGTCGTCATCATCACCATAATCATCAGAGTCGTTGTCGTTGTCTTCATTGTCATCATCATCTTTGTTGTTAAAGTCGTCGTCGTCAGCAGCAGCAGCATAGTTACTATCAACATCACCACTGTCGCAATATTCTCCGTTAGTACGGCCACCATCACCACCGCCACCATATCCACCATCACTAATACCGTCACCAACACCCCTATTGCCATCACCATCACCACAACAATCGCCACAAACAGCCTATGTTAAAGTTGTGAGGCGCATCAGAGTTGTGATGGACAGATCCAGTTTGCCTGGTGGCTGCCATGCATACCACAGTTTAGAGGGCAGGCGAGCCCTGGACATCACAGCTGGAGGTAAGAACCTGCCTGACAGCAAATACTTGCTGCTGGGGGGCAAGCTAGCAAGACTGCGTTGCTGTGTGTCCTTCCGTTTCGAGGAATGCGGGCGATGGGAGTCGCACGGTGGAGAGAGGAAGAGCTGGAGGGAGACTGTAGGGTAAAGTCAAAGATCGGTATTAAGCCTGTGTACACAGTGAGTTGCTTCCATCATGGAATCTCTCCCAATGGGGAGGTGAGACCTACTACAGTGAAAATAGGCATAGACATGGATTATCTGGGAATTTGCGTATTCCTGGCAAGGAAACACTGTATCTCAACATGAACTACTTAACCTTGTTACTATTTCTGAGTTTTGACATTGAAAATCTGATATGCATATGCTATTCTCGGAGACTATGGTATGTCCTAGGTACGGACAGGAATAATCTAGGAATTCTATTTGGTGGGAAATAAAAGAAACACAACAGAAAATACCTAACCCTACGGGTAGCTGTGAGTATAAGACACGAAACCAAATTACGTTCATACAGTATTATGTGTATTATCCCGAAACCTGCACCGTGTCAGCGCCAGACAGCAGAGTCACCCACGCACCCTGCTTGAGTTGTTGTCATGCGCTTTGAAATCCTGATATGCATGAACTTCTTTTCACAGAGACAGAGGAGAAAGCATTCATCACGACTGAGGATGTACTCTGTGTTCAGAATGGGGAGAAAGCTCAATGCTATCAGGCAACAGACGCAGTTTTGAGACAGCCTCTTTGCTGCCGACATATTGCAAGTGTCAGTTTGCTAGTTCGTTTTTTGCTTGTTTATTTAATTGTTTATCTGTTTGTTTGTCTGTCTGTTTGCTTATATAATTGCGTTTGCGAATGTATTTATTTACATGTATTCATGTGAGTGCGTACGGTTGTCCTTGTACATATGCGTTCGCTTGGGGAGACATAATGACAGACAACAAAGGCAAAGGCAGAAACAGAGGTAGACGCAGAGGCAGACGCACAATCAGACACATACGCGCGCGCGCGCAAACACACACACACTGACAGACGGACTGGTAGATATAGCTCTGTAGGCATGCATGCAGATAATTTAAAAAAGAGTAAAAGTAATGACAGGAAAGTTCAAGAAAATATACAGTACATATGTTAAACATTCTCGCCGACTCCGACACCACCATCATATTTTCCTCAAGCAGCCATGACGACTTTTCCGAATATTACTTTTTTTAAGGGCACCATGACGACACAGATTTGCATGGCGTCAAGACACAGCTGTGTCTGTCCCCATAGCGAATCCCAGGCTGCATGTACATGTAGTGTCTGGCGGAAAAAAACAAACATCAGTGGCCCTCGCTCTTACGTCCTCAACGACAGAGGAACATGTGCCCTGACGAGGCTGCGTTTTCGTTTGCTCAACATGAGGCGTGTGACCTCCTCCAGACGTAAGCTCGTGTGTCACGTATACCATGTCGCCGGGCCTCAGCGCTTGCAAGGCGAGGACTTCAGACTTAATTAATGAGACGTTATCAGATGCCAGCCGCCGTGTCGGTTGCCTCTGTAGGCGACAAAAAGATGTACACCAGACGCCCCGTTGCATGAATACTCTGGGGTCGAGCTTCTTTTCACAGCCGCGCGACTCTAATCATGGTTGTCGTCTTCTTTCAAAGCGAGATGTGGCGGTCTTTCTAAGTGGAGGGGTTTATATTCCCTGTGTCAAGGCCGTTTTCAGCCTGTGTGAAGCCGTTTTAAACCCAGTCAAGTAAACCAGCTGCGTGCACAAGCTTTCAGCACTGTCTTGACTCATGTTTTCGAACAGGATCCCTCCTGACAGTCACCGGTCCATCTCATGTTCGAGTCTGCTCGGTTTTCTTGTCTTCTAGATACAGCCTCCTCCCTTTAGGATAATTGAAATGCATATCTCATCATTAATCATGCAACCCTTACCCATCCCTGCAGTCAACGAGATCTCTGTCTGCTCATACTCTCCTTCTCCCTGACAAGGCAACACTTCCAGCTTCTTCGCAAGAAGCTTCAGCGGCGCATTATGCAGCAGTTTTCGGCAGTAATTTCGGACAGCTGTCGAACCGCCTGTGGCGAAACTGTCCCTTCGCACTGTGTGGTTTCTTTCAGAAGAAACAGGACAGAGCAGATGGGAGATACATTTTTTCTTTTTTCATTTTAGCCTGAAAACGTCAGCATTTCATACCAGCATGGGTCCATTTCAATCGTGGTTTAGATAGCGAGTCGCGAGGATATCTCTACAGACTTATTTCTGCTTCAACACTCGGGTCCTACCTTGTCACGTAGGGTAGGAAATTCGGAACAGAAAAAAGGCAGTGATACTGTAATTATATGGCATCGTTACGCGCTTTATGCTTGACGAGACTTTCAACCCTGATTCAATCAACCGCCCCTCGACCACTCCCACTCTCACCCCCCCCCTCACCCCCAATGCGTTAGAAGTGTGCAGTGCTACAAACCCCAGTTTATCAACCTATGGGCCACCTTTACACCAGAGGCGCGTTCTCCAGAGGTTAGCCATTCATATCGATAGCTATCAAAAACTGTTATTGATGAACATTCACGGCGACAACTGGCAAAGCCCAAATGCTTTCGCCCACCAGAACCTGTTCATGTGAACGCTTGCTGCGAAGGCTCATCTAAAAACGGTTTTTATAACCTATCGAAACGAATTGCTGTCTGCTGAGGAAAGAGCCACTGGGTAATGAGAAAGCAGCAAGTTGTACACGCAGAGGGTTCTTCGACGAAGCGTGAACGACACCCTCATTATGAATAAACAAACAAACGAATGAATGAATGAAGAAACGAATAAACGAGAGGGCAAGATTGGTCATTCTTAACATGCTTTAAGCAGCTTTAAAACGAACATCAGCTGCCTTAGTGCATTTTACTTTCCACGTTTTTCTTGGTCCACGTTGATTCCAGGAAGAAAATCAAAATAATGATGCCTGCTTTGAGGAGAATGGAGTTAATAGCCACTTCACACGGATTCTAAGAAAGCGTATCCCATGGATTGTACACTCAAAGATTAATGTTGTCGGCATCCCAAGTAAATGTGCTTGCTTTTAGAGAACTAAAAGGAAGAATATACCAGATCAGTACAATGATCACATTTACACGGTGCACTTTTGCTCCAGCTGGCCTGTGCTGCAGCTTAGCGCAGGTCAATGCACCCACTGCCCTGCCACGTTCAAACAACTACACTTGTTGGAGGCCATGGCTAGGCTCTGACCTCGTCGCCTTTCATTATGGACTTAACACCTCTTCATCATCGATGAGACTCTCGCGGCTCGTGACGACTCGTGCCCAAAGGGCTTTTGTTTCCTTGATTTTTGTTAGTTGGGTGGCTGGCTGGCTGGCTGGCGAGGTGGGTGGCTGGCTGGGTGGGTGGGCGAGTGGCTGGCTGGCTGGCTGCTTTTTAAAATTAACAAATCGGTGAACTTCCTTGAATGCATAGATATGTGTCATCCCATAGGTACATTACTCACGCTTTTCATTGGTTGTCAAAGTGCCATCAACATACCTAGAGCAATTGTGCTTCCGTAATCAGTCCCTACTTCACCGCCGCCTTCGTCTAGTCTTTCTTCTAAAGCAAGCTTCGCACACTCGTTGCACGAGACGACTTCATCGCTACATCACTGCAAAAACTTGACTGAAGTGAAAACGCCATGAGCTTTCTTAGCATGTGGTGGCAAGTTCTGATGCCTGTATCAGCTTCACGAATCGAAGCTTTTTGCACACTTAGGCTCAGGCAGCAAAACAACTCGTTATGCCGAGTAAGCCAGCCCATATAGCGGGGTATTCCTTTTTTATGTGATTTTCTTTTGGAGACGGTTACAGTTTCATAAAGTGTCTGCTCTGAAAGCTATCTTTGTATGAATAAGCCATGCCATCATTCATACATTTCAAGGGTCGGATTCTTCAAGGAGACCTCAGTGGGAGGGTTAGTGCTGAAGACAAGCACTCGTTCTTGGTCGACGTAGCACGTAACGAGTCTGTGCACAGTCTCTGGAGTCCACACTTTTGAGGAAATTTACAAAATTACGACGATGATTAGCACTTCCTGAAGACCTCTACCGAGGGATCTGTGATGATTTTCCCAGACGCGAAAAGGGAATTTCTGTTGAAGACTGCACCATCGTCTGACGTTAGTGAAGGAAATAAAACAGCGTTATCAATAGAGGAAATGAGAGCTTTTCCGAGAATGTGCGTGCATGATGGCTTCCTGTGTACCGAGGTCGTACAGCAGCTGTTCTGCTGCCTTATCGTGGAAGTTCGTGTTATCACTTTCAGATGCTTCCCTAGCGACTTGACTGAGTTAACTTTAACCTTCAAGGGAAATTAGTAGTAAGGATTACGTTGATTAGAAATGAAGATTTCTGTATTCCCTACTTGACGTTTTGGTCACGAATGGTTCCTGTTTCCATACGCATAAAGGAAAATGAAAGATATAACCTCATCTAAAATAAGGGAAAATGAAAACAGGGAAAATGAAAACATGGCAACGTGTTGCTGTGCACTAAGTGTAATACTTAAAGAGCAATAATGAAATTGTCTTCCTTTTCAAAGAAATGATCCCCTTTTCAACATATAACATTTTTTTCACGACGTTAGTCATTACAAAATTTTCACTTCCGCAATATACAAGGAGTCATTTTGTTTGTCATACCTCTCTGCAAAAACCTTGTGGATTGTTTTTGCAATACTTATTATTTTCATAGCTTTTTTGTTTAGTGTTATTACTTTGCATTCATAACTGCTGAATCGATGGAGGGGGGGGGGGGGGGGGGGATACTTGTTCCCAGTACAGGCCTAGACAGAAAAAGATCATGGCACAGTAGGGTCATTGACACCTTTCTCCAAATTCAACCCCTGGTCATTTCGTCCGTTCTATCTCCAGTTCGAGCTACGGTAAAGGAAATCTCTAGATCCCCTACAGGAAAGCAAGCAACTCTATGGTCCGAATGAATGACGGCCAGCAAAGCTGCCCAGTCATACACGGGATGGTATTTTTCACATGTGGTGGCGTTTGGAAGTGGAGAAGAAAATGCTGCAAACGTCGTCTATGTCATCTTGACTACTGCGCCATTGTTGTGAAACGGAAGCCCTCAAAAACTATGTGAAGAATGTGGTCTCGTTGTAGGACACCGACTGGGGTGACCGAGTAAAGATGGACCGTCAAAAAGCATGAACAGATATGTAAATATCAATGTGCGTGTAGGAAGACAGACGAGAGCACGCGCCCACACAATCATCACACGCACATTCGCAAGCACGTACGCACGCACATACGCACGCACACACGCACGCACACACACACACAGACACCAACAGACAGAGAGAGAGAGAGAGAGAGAGAGAGAGAGAGAGAGAGAGAGAGAGAGGAGAGAGAGAGAGAGAGAGGAGAGAGAGAGAGAGAGAGAGAGAGAGAGAGAGAGAGAGAGAGAGAGAGAGAGAGAGAGAGTCAATTGACAGAACCACAGGACCAAGAAGACCCAAAGGAGGTATGAACAACACTCACCCCTAAGCCTCTGCTCGTCCTTTTCAGCCTGTCAATATTTGATCACTGCAGGCAGGTCAGTGGGGTCCTCAGACATCACCACACAAAAGGTGAATAGCGGGATTTATTTCAGCTCGTCACTGTTTCGGGTGCGTCAACAGCCCGTTACGTCACCGTGCTACTCGGAGAGGGGTCAGGGGTCCTTGAGGTGGCAGCTCGAGTGGAGACACGTGGGGATGGGGGGTGGGGTAGTGAGGGTGGTGGTAGAGGGGAGGGCGAGGAGGATAAGAGCAAGGGGTCATTCTACAATGGTGCTGATGTCCAGTTGCTAGCACTTCTGATTTCTGAATGCCTTGGCAAACTTCCAAAGACTTTCCTATGCTGTGCCTGACCCAGCATGTGGGAAACTACTTGACATTGGCTGAGCTCTGATCCAACTTTCACCACACCCGCACCCACACCCCCACACCCATCCCCCCCAGGATACCCCTTCTCTCACCTTCTCTTCTTGTTCCGATCTACTCCCTCTTAACATTTAGCGTCACAGAGGCTTACGACAGTGAACCTCCACCTGATTTTGATTTTACTGCCGCATGGATGTCAGTCGAAGAGAAGTAATATATTCTGTATAAACCCTACTAGTCACCCAAAGCAGCAGATGTGAGCTTTTCAGTCAAGTGTTGCAGACTCCATGTGATAGATGCACTGAGCTTTGTATTCTCATCACCTGGGCCGCGTTGCGTAAACGAGGGGTCCTGCGAGGCATAGACCGATGTCAACATGTGTCAAGAATCGCACACCTCCCTCGTCAGCTGGAATGCTGCAGTCTTTGTGTTTTCGGTACCTGCTTTAATAGCATGCGCACAGCAAGTCCCAAACAGCATTTACATTGCCTCTACATCTGCTTTCACCATGGTGACATATAACGACACCGGCCTGTTCCTCGCAAGATCTTGGCTTTCCTCGCGGCTATGCAACGCGCCCCTGGTAGTGGTTCTCGGTTCAGCATTGAAAACTTGGTGTTGGACAAATGTGTCTCAGTCCTTACATCAAGATAATCATATACAGAGGTCCTCAAATAAAGAAGAAAAAACACATACACAAATCGTTTATGATTCGTGTCATTCAGAAAACATCACATTTAAAGCCTGTTCTTAATTGACATATGAATCTTGGCCAATATTCACCAAGTCTTGGCAAATTACTTATTGGCAAACATTCGGCAAAAATTCGGCAACTATTGCTACAAGTCTTGGCAAATCTTTAGCTTCTTAATAGCTTGACGAAACTATGCCTAGATCTCCCAAACAGCGACATTTGCAATATGGCATCGATCGGCATCATGCCCAAACAATAAGTGTGTAGTGTCTGTAAATGTAAACGAAGCGACATATCTTTTCCGCCATCGTGCTCAGAGGGGATCTCACGAATATCTCGCGCCAATAGCTACCCGCATTACCTGTCGAGCCAATATCCCAAGTGTTGGCAAATATTTGCCAAGTTTAATGCGAAAACCAGTTAAGAACCGGAACACTTGACCAAATATTCAGCGAATATATCCCAAAACCAAGCATATTTTCACCGAATACTTGATCAGTATTTGCCAAGACTTGGCAAACACCAGTTAAGAACCGGCTTAAGACAGCAATCATATATAGTCATTGGGTGCTAACTCCTTCCTATATTTGATGTCAGTCGACGATGGAGTCCTCCCAGTTTTCACTAGGTAAATTGAGAAAATAGATCCGAAATCCCATGTTGACCTCAAACTGGATTTTCTGCTACCTCCAAGCCACGGACGCAGAGAACACTGGAAAAGTGGTTATAGTATAGGGACATGTACTCAGTGACGTAATTTGCAGTCCACAAGGCGTCGCTCGAACTTTCGTCTTGGCGGTCTGCCATTGTGAGCTGCCGTAAGTTAACGTGCACGTTCTCAAGTTTATGTACACACTTGGTAAACTTGCGCGCACTTAACTATCTTGCTACCAGCTTACAAACTTTTTGCAGTGTCACTTGAAGCTTCTGATTCGAGAGTTATCTTACGAAGACTGGGTCTCGTCACGGAAAATAACTCTAACAGCATTTCTTTGATGTTTCACTTTGTTAGGGCAAGTTCGACAACTTTTTTTCTTGGCGGGGGGAAGGTCTTCACATCGACGCCAACAACTTCAGACGCGAGTGAATAACGATGATACACATTGGGTCGTACTGTGTTGCATATACAAAGGAACTTGATGCCTGCAGCCTGAATAAAAAGTGAAAGAGTGAAGATGATGATTCGGTGGTGGTGGAAAGTATTTCTCACGGAGACGGCAGTCACTGGTCTTGCACACAACGCAGGAAAAGAGGCACGAAAAAAGCATGGCGTTTTCTCCTCGTTTCCTGTCATGTCGTCCTCAGTTGACCCTCATGCCATGTACAGTGAAGGTGACGAAAAGGTCACGTTTGACACGAAAAGGTGTCAGTTGACCAGACACAATTATCTGGCAAAATAGGCTGTCGTCTCCAACATTCTTTGAAAAATAAATGTGAATCCCCTGCCACTCCGTCCCCACCATCCCCTACCTCTGCCCGCATCCCTATCTTTCAACTCCATTCTCACCCCCCATCTCCATTCTTCAACCCCAGTGGTACTCGACCTTTTGATTTTTGTTCTTTTGTTTTAGGGGTGTGTTTGTGGTGAAGGGCTCTGTGTGTGTGTGTGTGTGTGTGTGTGTGTGTGTGTGTGTGTGTGTGTGTGTGTGTGTGTGTGTGTGTGTGTGTGTGTGTGTGTGAGTGTCTGTGTGTGTGTTTGTTTCGGGCCATGTCACAAGCAAAAGTTGCCAGACTGTGAACATTTTCCCGCTACAGTGTAAACTGGCAAAGCTTGACAAATTTGACGACGTCGACGACGAGGACAACGACGACGGTGATGATGATGATGATGATGATGATGATGATGATGATGATACTCATTTTCACCTTGATAGAAACCTTTACTCATTCAAAAATAGTTGCCATTCTCTGCAGTTTCCGACGTTGCTTTTGATTGTGTAACAATCTCAAAGGAAAGCTCCACCACAGTAACATCCGTCTACTTGTAACAGTTGTGCTTGCACGATTCATTTTGTCACTGAGCTGGCAAAGGCAGTGCTATGAAGAATGAAGAATTCCAAGTCAGGGTTGTGAACTCGGGCATCGTGTGTGCACTTTATGTTGCATCTCGATGCATGTTCTGAGAAGAACCTCACAAACTCCTCAGTTTGTCTCTACCACAATATCTCCCCTGCTTGCCTCAAGGATTGTTACTCCAGGATTGGACTCTACAGACAAGGTTTTGGCTTTACATATATTATTTTTTCCATTCATATCTAAGGTTCAACGTGCCTTCAAATTTACCCCCTGATCATTATGTCACGTGATCAATTCCATACTGGCACCGGGCGACAAACACAGTGACATACAGACAGGACGCACGCAGCCCTTAACAAACCAACAGCGTCTCCAGTGTCTGGAGAATCTTCCAGCCCGCAGCAGGCTCATGGCCGCGTCAAAGGGTAGATCGCACTAGAGCGTGCCGTCACTGCTTTCGCAGGGACCCAGTTTTACTCCTGGGTAGAGGGACAACGCGAGTTAGGGACATTGTACGAGGATCCGCAAAGCTTCGAACGCTGTGACCGACAGCCGCCCACGAACGCTGCGACCGACAGCCGCTCACGAACGCCTCAGAACGATCCACCCACTTGACTTCAGCCCCGACAGGCCCTTTAAATCCTGCACTTCAACCTTCCGGGCAATTTAGCACTGTCTACCGGCACAAACCTGCCAATGGCGACGACAAATGATCATGTGAGATGTGCGCATCCGGGGGCGCACCCTAATACCTTGCAAGGATTTGTAAGGAAAGCGAGTGCGTTTGCCGCAGATCCTCGCGGACAAGGAGACGCGAGTTTCCGGAAGATGTTTCGCTGCGTCTCGCGGGAAAAATTAAAATGGCGGAGACCATGTCTATTTGGGTTGTTGTTCACATGCAGACAGCAATGCTTGTTATGTGATTGCCACTGTCCGAGAATGGAGAAGTATACGTACAGGGAAGTAGTTGCTGTTCTAATGCTAATTTGCGTATTTTAAGGCGTATGTAAAAAGGTTATTTCTCGACAAACTTTGTAGAAATGTATTTCACAGCGCACATGAAAGAGCGTCAACACACCATGCATATAAGCTCTCAGAATTATATTCTATGAGTTGATCCGGAGTGTATCAAGGCACAACATTTTGTCGACAATATTGTCTACTTGTGTACCGGGTTGCTTTCATTTCTTTATCAAAATTCCTTTACCATTCGAGACGTTCCATGAAAAACTGTTGTGATGTCTGTGTTGTCACTTACTTCGTCGCATATCAATCTCTTCACCAGCTCGAGCGCTAGGACGAAGCTATGTTCTATCGGACTTCCGCCTGACCAACTGATGATTTGGCGTTGCCTAAAGGCCTTGCCCGCCTCGCCTCGGCCGGCTCGCAAAAAAGTATTTTACAACTAAGAAGCTAATCAACGCGTCCCAGAGCTACAGCATTCACAGGCGAAGGCGAGGATCACTATCAGGTGAAGAAACACTTAGCCTGCTCAGCGAAGGAGGTGACAACCCCAAGTGACTTGTCAGCTGTCACGCGTTTCTACAGTGCTTGCATCCTTAGGGTTGAATGGCGAGCACTTAACCAACAAAAAGTTAAATTATAATGCAGATGTGCATGTTATGAAATTTCTGTTTTAACAAGTATATGCATACGTATGTCTCCCTTGAGGAGGAAATGAAACTGGCACTATGTGGGTTACCAACATAATTAACATCACAGAAAAGGGGAAAGCAGTTGTTTATGACGTAAAATGTGCAGTAGCTCGATGACGAGATTAAAACTGTCTGTTATACATGTAGAATGTTTTCGCACCAAGGGAATACACTGATTTAATGTTATCGTCTACAGAAAGATAACAATTCATCCAGAAATGTTTAAACTACCCTGCCTTCGTCTAAGCTTTCGATCACTCGTACACAGCACTGAGATGTAGTCTGCACACAACATATGTCTGTCAGTCCTGCCTTTTTTCTGTGCCCATCCTTTTATCAGTCATTCAGACTGTCGCTCTCTCTTTCTCTCTGCATTCTTTCTCTCTCACTCTCTCTCTCTCTGCATTCTCTCTCTCTCTCTCAGTGCTTCAGATTGTTTTCAGACTTCATGGGCCCAATGACCCATGGCCAGGCAAAGTGATGGGTCAATTTTGAAAAACATGGGTCATTAACAATCAAACCTTCACTTCAAACAGAATGACCCTCCACCCCACACATGACACCCCTACAGCCCCCCCCCCCCCCCTCACACACACACACAAATGAATAATTAAAAATTTAAAAAAGCAAAAAATAAAAAAATTAACAAACACATGTTAAGCTGCGTGTCTTTTAGTTGTTTTATTGTCTCTTTTAACATTTCGTTCTGTGGACACAGAGTCATGATCACTCAAAACCCACTCTATTCTTTCTTGGTAGCATGATGTTTTGTTTAAACAAACTTGGTTTTAGGGCCTAACACAATGAAGTCTAACAGAGATCTGCTTCAACCAGTCAAACACAACACAAAGTCACTCCTCTACACACATACACACCACAAAAATGTTGCAGTGAGTCCAAAGAGTTTAGTCTCAACTTGTTTTTTGCCATCCAACAAATTACACACACAAATACACAACAGTCCACAGTATTTCCTTCTGAATAACTCCATCATTAGGTCCTAGGACAGTCTCGTGCCCTAGTTCTTCTTGAACAGGTAGCGGTTGCGACTTTCCGCCCACACCTGCACTGCACGGTTAAAGGGCATGTCCTGGAAGATAGGTCCATCAATGCACACCCCCATCAGCTGGTCACAGTGTGTGCTAGAGATGCATGCTCTCCCCCTCTGTGTTTGGACGTAGTTTTGCACAGAGAACGATCTTTCACAGTCTGCTGTGTGGATGGGCAGTGTCAGGGCCACAGCTGTCAGCTTCTTTAAATTTGGAAATTCATCAGCTGCAAGGTAGAATTTGGCGATCATCAGGGTGACGAAATCATCTCTGGGAAAGTGTTCACTGAGAACTGTTCTCTTGAGCAGCCTCCATTCTTGCCAAGTCTCGTCTCTGTTGATGAACGGCTGAGCAGTTTTCAGTGAGCAGTTCTGGCCCTCGCAGACCCAGAAGTGGGTCTTCTCGTCAGCAAACGGTTGAAGAAGTTTCTCCATTTGTTCCATGCCCCAGTCATCCAGCTTGTTCTTGTCAACAAATGAAATCGGCCTCATAGCTAGAACGTTGAATGCCCGAAGCAGCTCTGCATCAGGAAATCTCTTATCCAGATTGAAGAGGACTTCTTCTACAAATGAGGGCAGCAGAGTAGAGGAGACTTTCTGAACCAGAACGGTGATTTTACACTGCTTGTAGGTCTTTTCTTCGAGATCAAAGTCTTGTTTCAGTGCAGTCAGGTGTTGACAAAATCAGACTTGCACTGCTCCACATGGACATCAGCTTTGGAAGGAGCTAGTAAGAGACAAAAACTAAACAGTTACCGCTTGCTTTATTCTTGCAAAACATTGAAGACAACGTCAACTGACGTTGGTTTTCTTCAGTTTCTTTTCTAAGCCTTTTCTTCGGTGGCATCTTGATTCCGCACACGTGTGAGAGTCTGTGCAAGGTAAACTGATAGATGTTCGCTGATTGGTTGTTTGCTGGCTGTTAGCCAATCACACAGAGCGATGCATCGATGCTACGCAAAGCAGCAGTTTGACTTGACGTTGTCGACGTTTGAGGCCTGTTCATCGGTTTGGCGTCGGTTTTGGTACTCCGTGGTGTGACCACATGTGCTTGGTGTGGCTTAGTGGTACAGACGGACCGAGGATCAATACAAGTTGGCGATTTTTATGACGCGCCCGGCTGGCGCATACACATTGAAAGTAACGCGCCATTCTGATAAAATATGCGCCAATTGCGCGGGCGCGCCAACAATCTGAAGCACTGCAGTCTCTCTCTCTCTCTCTCTCTCTCTCTCTCTCTCTCTCTCTCTCTCTCTCTCTCTCTCTCTCTCTCTCTCTCTCTCTCTCTCTCTCTCTCTCTCTGCTTTGTTCCCCTCTCTCTCTGTGATTTCCCCCCCCCCCTCTGCATTCTCTCTCTCTCTCTCTCTCTCTCTCTCTCTCTCTCTCTCTCTCTCTCTCTCTCTCTCTTTCCCCGTGTGTGTCCGTCCGCCCGTCCCTCTATTTTGGTTCGTCCTCCCATCCCCACACCAATCACACTCTCTCCTGTGTGTTCGTCTGCCTGTCTGTGCCTGCCCACCTGCCTGCCTGCCTGCCTGTCTGCCTGCCTGTCTGCCTGTCAGCCTGCTGCCTGCTGCCTGCTGCCTGCCTGCCTGCCTACCTGCCTTCTGCCTGCCTGCCTACCTGCCTGCTACCTGCCTGCCTGCCTGCCTGCCTACCTGCCTGCTGCCTGCCTGCCGCCTGCCTGCTGCCTGCTGCCTGCTGCCTGCCTGCCTGCCTGCCTGCCTGTCTGCCTGCCTGCCTGCCTGCCTACCTGCCTGCCTGCTGCCTGCCTGTCTGGTTGCCCATCCGCCTCTCCCTTCCCGTCTTTCCTCGACTTCCACTCTCTATCCCTTTCCACAATTCCCTATCTATAACCCCCCCCCCCCCCCCCCCCACCTTCTCTCTCTCTCCATCAGTAGCCATTCTGACATTTGGAGTGACTATACCTTGACCGTGCTACAGGAAGACTCCCCAGTGGAAAGGGCAGGTCAGCTGGCCACGGATAGGGGGAAGATCATTAGGCCCCGCAATGTCCGCACATTCAATTCCTGCCTAAATGTCACTCTCCAACCTGAACATTGCCGCGACTTGTTTCCGTTGGTCGACTTTGCAAGACTCACAGACCCATTGGGATGCACACTTTCAACACAGTCCTGACCAATGTGGTGATTTGTGAAACTCGTTGTGATCACTCATGGAGAAGGCAGAGAATGAGAGAGAAGAAGAAGTAGACGAACGAAAAGGAGTAGACGGACAACCAGACAACGCAACAGGAGCAAGAACATGAAGAGAATTGCTAAGAGCTGGAGAAAAGAGCTGGACAAGGAGGAGGCCTGGGGCACGTTCATGCTTCAACTCCGATAGCACTGCGAAGGCGCAGCGTAGCTGATACTCAACTAAACCTAACTAAGCCTGAACGTTATAGGCGGAATGTAGCACTACATAAGCCTTCCGAGAGTGGATTGAACGCGCCCTATGAGTAGGCCATTGAGTAAAAGGCGGATGAAACGGAAATAGGAAGAACAGAAGGAGCAGGAGGAGCACCTGCAGAAGCAGGAGTAGGAGTGAGAGGAGAAGTAGGAGGAGGAAGAGGAGCTGGAGGAGCAGTAGAAGTGGAAGCGAGGGCAAGAACAGAATGTTTACACTAGAGCCAGCAGCAGCCGGGAAAGCAGCAGAGCTTGTTGGAGATACGTTTGGTCAAGAAGTAGAAGCATGAGAGTAGCAGCAGAAAGAGTAGGGAAGAGATGGGGGAAGAAGCATTAGAGGCCAGAAGGGCTGACAAATAAGAAAGAAAGAGGAGAAGCCAACAGGACGCTAGCGACGTGCGGATACAGAAGCAAGAGAAACGGGTAAATGGCGTTGAATCCAGACTAATGCACGCAAACGGCAGAAATGCTCTGAAGGGAAGAAACGGTAGGCAACGAGGATGGAAGGACGCACACGCACACGCACACACACACACACACACACACACACACACACACACACACATAGTGAGTGAGTGAGTGAGTGAGTGAGTGAGTGAGTGAGTGAGTGAGTGAGTGAGTGAGGGAGGGAGGGAGGGAGGGAGGGAGGGAGGGAGGGAGGGAGGGAGGGAGGGAGGGAGGGGGGAGTGAGAGAGAGAGAGAGAGAGAGAGAGAGAGAGAGAGAGAGAGAGAGAGAGAGAGAGAGAGAGAGAGAGAGAGAGAGATTGTGAAACATTGGACTTGCAAGGGGGCTAAAGGTGAAAGACAGTAATTTTAACAATTAAGCTGAGATATCTTTACAAATCCAAGAGAAAAATTAACATCGTTAACAGAATGGAAAAAGGCTTTCATTCTTACGAACGTCATGTCTCCAAATGCATTCCTCCACTTGCTAAGGTCGGACGGTAATTCGAGGTCTTTCACCTCTGCCACACGCGAGAGAGCCAGAGCAGAGTGGAAACGCGCTCTTACACAAAGTGTGCTGGCACTTCTCAGCCGTCCCGGTGCCTCTTCAAACCTCTTCAGGACTCAGAATGCAATCCCAACAGCAGATCATTCTTCTGCTTCGCGCGGACTTCTCGCAAGCTGTTGCTGTCCACTTGGATTGGCACAAATAGGCTCTTGAGGCCTTCTCGAGTCTTGCTGAACTAATAAGTGCACGTCCAGTCGCCAGGAAGGGAAATTGGAACTCTGCACTGAGGATTTCTGACAATCATACTCCATACTTCGTAAGGCTGTGACGAAAGGAGACAACTGTTTTACTATTCCACTATATCCTTGGCCAAACACCTCGTCCCGTTGTCCATCTGTTAGTCTCCGTCAGGCTACACACACTCGTACGCGAGTCCATCTGTGTGTCTGTCTGTGTGTCTGTAAGTCACTATGTGTCTGTATGTCCGTCGTGTATATCTGAGCGTTCCTTCGTGCATGTCTGTGTGTCGGTCATATGTGTATCATTGTGTTTGTTCGTTTTAATTTAATTTGAGTATGTGTCTCTGTGAACCTGTGTGCGTGTGCCTGCGTCTCTGTATATGTGTATTCGTCTGACTATTTATGTTCTTGTGTGTCTATCCGTTCTTCCGCCCGTCAGTGTGCTCTCGTGTTTGTCTGTCTGCCTGACAGTCCGTCTGTCTCTATGCCTTTCTATCTCCCTGTCCATTTGTTTCTCCGTGTTTCCGCGTGCATGTTTCTGTCCGTCCGCCTGTCTGCCCATAATGTTAATACACAGAATGATTTTCAGACAATTTTCACACGTTCATCTTGTTAGATCATAATGTCAGCAGCAAGTGTGAATGACGTTTCTAATGTGACGTTCAAAGTGCCAATGGAATTGAGGGCAGTGTGTCAGTAGCTAAAACCCTCCAACAACGGCTGTGCTGTGGTTACATGATAACACTTACGGCTTAACCACCGCCAATTCCTAAATGTCACAGTGAAAGATTTACGATGATAACTTACTCCAGGGTCATTAGACTCCACGTTTAGCGCTATTTGCATTCTCGAGTAGCCCTTTCTCACGGTTTGAAAAGCTGGAAATGACGCTGTATAGAGAAGGTTGCTTGACCAAAAGCAATCTTAGTGCGTCAGTGACGTAATGCCGTTACCTTCTCGTAAATTATCCGGAGTTGTTGAACACATTGAACTGGTTAGACAACTCAATGGGATAGCCAAACGACTCAAAAAAGCTCCATGTCCCCTAGTCTTAATCTCAATCTCTGTGCATGTGTGTCAGTCTGGATGTCTGTATGTTGTGATAATCGTGTCTATTTGTGTGTGTTGTGGGGTGGCTCTCTTTGTGGTGGTGGTGGTGGTGGTGGTGGTGTGTGTGTGTGTGTGTGTGCGCGCGCGCGCGTGTCTGTCTGCCTGTCTGTGTGTGGGTGTGTCTGTCTGTCTGTGGGTGTGTCTGTTTGTCTGAGGATGCATTTATCTGTTTGTGAGTGTTGGACTACCCCCCCCCTCTCTCTCTCTCTCTCTCTCTCTCTCTCTCTCTCTCCATCAAATAGCGATAATTCAAACACAACACGAAACAGAAGAACCTGTGTCTAAGGAACTTCGCTGTGTTAACAGGCAGGAAAACAAGCGGCATGTGTCCATTGACTATTGCAGGAGTTTTAGAGTTATGGCTTGTGGCTGGAAATAACTCGTACTTGATGCCGGGAGTCCGAACATCAATGTGGGAGAGAGAGGCATCCCCTTTGCCCTCTCCGGGACATAAAATCCACATCATCCGGGTAAAAGTATCTACATCACTCCCGTTTTAGGGTGCCGATGAGTCCAATTATCAACGTCATTCACGGACTTCTATGCAACCTGTACATCGCCAAAGAGAAGGAGTACAAGAATTTTCCTTAGACTAATGATTATTGTTGGTATAAATCGTAAACTCATACCATGCTGAACTCTGATGCTGTTAATCTTAGTAGCCATCTATCCCGGAAAGAAACTAAAAAGAATCCAAGACTGCCTGGGTATTTCCAACGTACTTAACCCTGTAAATCGTGTGGCTGTCGTCAGCCGCCGTGTGCAAGGAGGCACCTCTGCATGTGGGTTTATTAAGCATTGCATCTTTTCTATCGCCCGCGAGGCAGTGTTAAGCTTTGTCACACTGCTTCGCGATCAACCGGTGTGAATTAAATTAGATTAAATCAGGCGTTTGTGTGTCGTACCTTTCAGAAGCTGTCCTCTTCTCCCTACAAAAAGTTATGTATCCAGGAGGACAGGCAGAACTGAGTAAAATTGAAACACGATGAAAACTATTTGTACGAGAGTCCGAAATGAGTTTCCATGCTGTTTGTGTGTCCCAGCATTTTATTCAGTTGCTTTTGTGTGCGAATCAAGTTTCCGTTCTTTTATTTGACTTTGACGATTTTTTTTTCACACAAAAAGTGTCGTAATTTTACATACAGCTGTCAGGTCATTTAAAAGTCAAATACTTTTTTTTAACTTCCAAAAGCAATTTTCAAACTTTGATGCTACTGGCTGCGTGGGTGTTTCTTGTGTAGGCGAGGTGAGTAGCCTGGATAAACAACACACCAATCGGCAGAAGAAGAATGACGAAACAGTTAAGTTCATCCCTGTTGACCTTTCAGTCACCATGTCTTGACTGGTCAGTCTACACTCATGCGCATATGCGCAGTCACGATAGAATATAATGTAGATTACATGCTCGTGCTCGAGGCCACGAACGGGATCTCGTGCGTGCGCGAAGGACGAAATACAGACAAACTGACATTACATCTGCCCTAGAGAGAGAGAGAGAGAGAGAGAGAGAGAGAGAGAGAAAGAGAGAGAGAGAGAGAGAGAGAGAGAGAAGAGAGAGAGAGAGAGAGAGAAAGAAAGAGAGAGAGAGAGAAACAGAGACAGAGAGAGAGAAACAGAGACAGAGAGAGAGAAACAGAGACATAGAGAGAG
>JAWQFJ010030985.1:107500-110000 GCA_034096865.1 Theodoxus fluviatilis
CCAAAAACACAAAACCTCGTAAAGCAACTAATGCGTCGTTTGTCGGGATATATTCCATGCGAAGAACAGGTGCAGGAGCGGTAAATCGCATAAAGAGAGAGCCGGGCAGATAACTCTGCGACGATTTCCGGTTCATACTTTGGGTCGGTTCATACTTTGGGTCGTTACAAGCCGTTCTCCACGCTAAAATCTACACCTACGTCATCCTGGACGACCTTGACCGTGCCTGTCAAGGTCAAGGCTAACCTCAGCGATGCACAGCTGGCTCTTCTCGTGAAGGTGTGATCCACGTTCGATTACGAAGGGAGATAATCAACAGTTTCTCTTCAGAATGGAAGGTATACTCCACCTTCCTTTCAAAGTACTTAGGGACTAGAATTTCATTGCGTCCTTCTAGAATGCTAAATATCGCATGTGTTTGAAGCAGTAGCAGTCCACAGCCCAGTTCTAGACAAGAATCCGCAAGTGGATGTAAGAAGTTCGGTAGTCCTGACATCTTCAAAGCCTTAAAAGGTTCTGGCAATGCTTTGCTCCTCTTTGAAACAAAATCATAAAAAGCAGGAACAGTGCTCAAGATATATAATACCACCACCAGCTGTCCACAGAAGAAGATAACAAAGAGGGTTTCTGTAGAAATATGCCTTAATTGTATTTCTGTAAACGTTTTTCAAACTCTTATCGGATCATGCAAAAACATTTTCAGCATACAGTGAAAAGAGTGTTCCTTTTTCAGAGAAATAAGGAATCATCCTGTAGCGTGAACGCTTTGAACTGACGACAGGCAAGGTGGCAATGATAGGTTTAATGACTTCAACAACCGAGAAGAAGAGAAGAAAAACGGCAAATTCAATAGTTTGAGCTCACCTGTTCAATGAGAGCTGGAAGATCAACAACACACCATAGTCGTAAGGAGGACAAGCTGGCCACAGGCAGAGAGATAACATGAAAGAAAGTTATGTGAATGCAATAGAGAATAAGGAGCAGACCGGAGTGATACCAACTTACCGGAAACAGCCGTCATGTTACTTTTGTCAGCTTCTACTTCACTTCAAACTCTTCCGGTTGTCAAGTCTTTGTCATTCAGCTGTAAAAAATAAACAGAACATGTCAGTCACATGTAAATATTGTCTTGTCAGTTTTAAAATCTTCCATGAAAACTGTATTTGTACTGTTCTTCAATGGTTGCACTTTAATTTACTTCTTTGGTTTCCTTTGCCTAATTCCCCAGAGTCCAGTTTCTTCCTATTTCGCTATAAGGCTACTCAAATCCCGATATACTGACTACTCAACAAAAGTACGTCACGCCTACTGCGGACAGCCTCCATCATCAATCAGCTCTAATGGTCTCTGGGCGAAGCTCTTTCCCTCAGGAACCAGACGAGATAGCAGAGGTGGCCACTGGGCGGGAGTTGTAAATACATCCTGTGGCAGAAAGAAGCCACTGAGAGCTCCCTCAAGCAGAAGGTGCTGTCCAGGCCTCGACGATCCCATAGAGCAGTCGTTCCCCGCGGCGCTGTTCGACCTGGCTGGCCTGCTACGTGCAAACAGGAAATGAACTTGTAAACTAGCTGGAGCCTGACAGGGCCTTTGCGAATGCTCCGTCTGTCAGCTTACCGCCCCTGCAAGACAGCTCTTGATGAATACGAGAGGCGAGGGTGTAATCTACTAAGACGTCAGCGCAGCGCGCTGAAGTAATTTAAGCTGCAGAACCGGGAAGTCCGGTGCCCACGGAAGCCTGGATTGGCCGTTCAAGTAGTGTGCTGTGTAAGGGAAATGGGATCGGAAATTGGTGTTGGACCAAACATTACACCGCCGGTCGTTTTGCCGATCGGTGCTTCTGTTCTCCCGAGGTCGCCCATTTTCGTGAACCGATTTGGTGGCAAAGAGGAAGGATACAGCACCATTTGGGAAGCGATCCCTAGACACACACTGGGATACGGCCAAGCAGGGAAGGAGGAGTTCCGCTGATCCCAGGAGCCGTGCCCTGAATGAGACCTCCATGGGGGACATTTGCTTTGAGGACTCGGCAAGAGACAGCAGGTCTGGCAAGGACAGGCACTCATTCAGCCAAAGCTCTGGACTCGACCCAAGGTCTTCTCTACTCCTCGCAAGGCATGAAGGAAGAGAGCGCTTGAGGTGAATGCTGAGGTGATGGATGGATGGTGTTTTGCGGCCTATCAGCCTTTACAAGGCCACTAAGCACCAAAATCACTAGAGCAGGTTTTAGTAAACGCAAATCAAGTCACGGTTTCGCAGTTATTCGCCTCTTACGAATCGCGTAGAGAGACGCGGTCGATCAATTCTTACCCCGAAACCACAGGGGGCTGCAGATGTGATGAAAGAGAGAGAGAGAGAGAGAGAGAGAGAGAGAGAGAGGGAGGGAGAGAGAGAGAGAGAGAGAGAGAAGAGAGAGAGAGAGAGAGAGAGAGAGGGAGAGGGGGAGAGAGAGAGAGAGAGAGAGAGAGAGAGAGAGAGAGAGAGAGAGAGAGAGAGAGAGGCA
>JAWQFJ010030985.1:112500-117500 GCA_034096865.1 Theodoxus fluviatilis
CTGTCTGTCTGTCTGTCTGTCTGTCTGTCTGTCTGTCTGTCTGTCTGTCTGTCTGTCTGTCTGTCTGTCTGTCTGTCTGTCTGTCTGTCTGTCTGTCTGTCTGTCTGTCTGTCTGTCTGTCTGTCTGTCTGTCTGTCTGTCTGTCTGTCTGTGCGTCTGTCTGTCTGTCTGCAAGCCTGCCAACCTACCTGGCTGTCTCTGTGTCTGTCTGGGTGTTTCTCTTGCAGACTGCCTGCCTGTCGGTCTGTTCATCCACCTATCGTTTACTTAATCATATGGCTAAATGAACGAATCTTCCTGTGGAGACACAGTCCAGCAGACATTAAGACATAATTACTTTTTTATATGTTGAAGCGATTTTCTTACGCTTTCGTGGAACATCCAAACTCTCGCGTGCTGAAGAGAGAAACGTCCGGATTTTCAAGAGCTAACTAACCTCGCGGTACAGTTCTGTATGGCTGTTGACGTTACTGTGCTGAGGAAACCCGCGAGGCGTTCCGCGTTACCCTAAAGTCTTCTTTCTTCTGGAAGCCACAGAGTGAATGGGCATTGGGCACGTATTGCACCGAGAGACGTTTTCTGCGCTCCAGGAGAGGGGAACTTCCCAGAGAGCAATGGGAGCGAACGCCTGGGCCAAGAATGCGTCAACAGCGCTCCTAGCCGAATCAGGTCTAAATATGCCCAGGAAGAAAGAAGGCAACAAAGAGAAACGTCAATAGCCCCGTCTAATGACGTGATCCCTTACCACTATAGAGTCCGCCGATCAGTCTGGCCTCCACCCATACCCTTGCAACCACACCCACGTTCTACTCCCTTGTCCTTCTGTATTCGATCTCTCCTGACTCTTACTTTCTCTCCACCCCACCCTCACCCCACATTTTTCCTTCCCACCCACACCTTTGCCCCTTCTCCACGTGCATTCCGTCACGTAGACATCCACGGGAGTCTTTTCCGTGTGATTTACAGTGGACGTCAGAGAAGACACATTGAAATGGATGAACCGACGGCTCTGGGCGAAGACGATATCGCCCACGCACGAAGCACCGAGACAGGGTCCACGGCAGGAAAGGAACGGCACGTAGAAGCTCAGATCGCTCCGGTGATGACATTGGTGCGTGGGAGGGCGCAACGGCCGTGGGGAAGAGGAAAGGGATGAAGGTTCGGAAGAGAAGACTAGATCGGCAAGCGGAGGGCCAAACCTTAAAAAATATGTTTGCTTCCCGAACGCTTTGCCTGCCTGTTGAATGATTTCAAGCATGTGTTACAAAAAGTTGACTGTTGCTTTAAAGGATGAAAAAGATATTAGCTGCTACAGCCTCAGATCAGTTAGTCAAGGGGCGAGTTTGTTTGGCCACAAATCTCGAGATTCTCCCTAAATGGCTAGTCGAGGGCGAGTGAGACGCTCCTACAGCTAGAAAAACGGCCAATCATCTCGCAAGGCGGAAGAACATGGCTGTGTCCGGGCGCCAGAGTCGGTGAAGAAGTTGCCGATAGACGAAATAACTGACGATTTAGATATCACATCAGTTGTCATATCGATGGCATGGGAACTTTTTCAACAAAATAAAAGCAACCCGGGTTCAACTGTAGACAATTTTGTCGAAAATGTTAAGCATCGATTCATTTCGATCAATTCAAAGGACATAATTCATAGAGCGTATGTATACTGCAAACTATTAAAAAAACATTTCGGCAGTGTATGTATTTAAAAAAACCAATACACCTACTCCTCTATATATACAAATGAACACTAAAACAGCAAATACTTCCGTGTACGTACACTTTTTCATTCTCGAACCTTGAGAAGCACATTACAGGCACTGTTATCTCCGAACACCAGCCCAACTCGCACTGTCTCCGCCATTTTGGCTCATCCGGGTCACTGCAGCGAGAAGGATCGAGAGAGCTTCGGACCTCCCTCGGACTCCCGCCTGAAAGGCGAGTGCGTCCTTATGAGCGAGGAATGTAGGGAACGCCTTGCCCTTGATATTCTCTCGAGATTTTGGGCCAAACAAACGCGCCCTATCACTTCGTTTCAACAAGTCAAGCCATGCTTCAAAGTAGCACTTGTAGCGTGATTTACATTCATCCCCTGCATGAGGTCACCGCCACACGAGTCTACACAAGGAAATTTATAGCAATGCATTGATTTACGAGGACGTCTTCTTGTTTAACTTCAGCAGTTTTGTACTGCATGGTGGTCATTCAGAATACTTCTAAAAATATCCCCTCAGTTCTGTAAATAAATGTAATAAATCCATAACGTCTTGGTTCCTCAAATAAGTACGATAATGGGTTGACTTTCAGATTCACTTTGGTATGAGATATTAACAACTTCAAACAAACACACGCGCGCACGCACACACGCGCACACGCACACGTACAACACACATACACAAGCGCACGCACGCACACACACATACACACGCACGTACGCACGCACGCACGCGCGCGCACACACACACACACACACACACACACAGATGCAAACACACACATTGAAAAGTTATCTTTCCTCATCTGATTTATCGCTGTGATCTATTGCAGTACAAAAGGGGAAAGCACTCCACACATCTCGGACAAAAACAGACAAAAAGTAGTAAGCCAATCTCGAATATTATGTGCGTGAGTTTCCTAGTAGCTGAGGCTGGTTTATCAGTGAATGTGAAACATGGGTGTTGCCAAAAGTTAAGCGAGTCCTTTGTATTATTCAGTGTTCCATCATTTCTTCATCATAACGTCTCTTGCTAAAATTTTCATATCTTTTTGGTTGCGAAGCGAAAAACTGAAAACAGTATGCGGAAATGTTCACATTTGCATGTATATGAGACAATCTTTTTCGAATGGAAAAAGAGTAGAGGGTAACATGCACTGTTTTCTTTTAGTAATCTCTTCGTTTGATTAGGTAAAACAATACACTTGGAATTTTATCAGTTAATATAATCTTCGTAATCTAATAAAGGTGACAAAAACTATTTCTAATGCGACAATATATTCCCTGTTCCTTTTCATGGAAGCGAAAATACAGTTTAAGTGGTAACTTTTTAGAGCCCTCATTAAGCATCCTGTGGTGCTGATTATAAAAACGTAGGTGCACAGAAGTTACACACAGGAACGCAAACGATATATGACTTAATATTACTCAAACCAATTTCGTCATTTTCATGGTCAATGGTCTTTACATTGCCAACAAAATCGGATAAGTCTTAAAACCTCATTTATCTCATTGATGGACAGAGAGTAGAAAGTCATGCGGAAAAACGACACAGGTCTGTTTACTTCACATGTGCCGTCCTGGTACACTCTCTCTCTCTCTCTCTCTCTCTCTCTCTCTCTCTCTCTCTCTCTTTCTCTCTCTCTCTCTCTTTCTCTCTCTCTCTCTCTCTCTCTCTCTCTCTCTCTCTTTCTCTCTCTCTCTCTCAATCTCTCCTGGGGCCAGCGTCACCGATATTTTCCCTGTATATTTCCTATGCTGCAATATCATATGCGTGAGCATGGACGCCATAGGGTACGGCTAATGCCAGGTGCAACGGAAATATTTTCACTCTTGTTCGCCAACGAAATTGTACTTCTGTCAACTACTCCATTTGGTTTACAAAACCAGATTGACAACTTGGATGCTCTCTAAAAAATAAGTGGGACTGACTGTGAACACCGTAAAAACCAGTCATGGTCTTCCGATGAGGAGGCCATCTAGCGAATAATGAAAAATGTGTTTCAGATGGAGTACAACTGGAGGTAATTAATCACTACAAGTATTTGGGCTACATGTTTTCTACCAAGCTGTCAATTAACGGGGCAAAGGAACTTCAGATGGTAAAATCAAAACAGAAAGTGGTACAGTTGCTGAAGACTATGAGGGGCCTGCACAGCCTGAACACTTTTGTCTTCTTCAAGCTCTTTGATGCCCAGTTAGCTACAATGATCTTGTACGGCTCGGAGATACTTTTATGGGGACTGTCGGGATGAAACGACACAGAAAAAGTACATTTGCTTGCATGTAATATATTTTTGAATCTAGGTGTTTGATCGTCCAGCACTCCCGTACATGGCGAGACTGGTAGGTATTCCCTTGTGATGGAGTGGAATAAGGCATGATGGTAGAAGAGCGCAGGTATGAGACAAATCGTAGGTGCTTTCCACAACTTTATTTTTACACATGGGTACAGGAGCCGCTAGCTGGTAGCAGGCCGGATGGTAATGGCCTAGACCAACCAAAGACCGTGGTGACAGTGGTCTCTCAACCCAGATGGGATGGGGTCTCTCCCGGCCTGCCGACAGTCCCTCCTTATCAAAGAAATACGAGGACCTCAGGGGAGCCAGGCTTGGGATCAGCTGTTGCATCTCAGCCTGTCCCTGAGTTTGTGTTTTCCTAAAGATATAAGAAGGCTTTTTGCTGCCTTATACTTAACCGAAATTATTCACACCAAGTGTTGCCTCATCAGGCACAACAAAGTCAATCGAATGAATATTGCACCATTGGAATCAGATGTCTTAATTTAGAGAAAACATCAAATTTGTCTCTTATATTTAACAATTTAGACTTAGCGAGCCAGGACGACAGGAGGGAACTGTCCGCGGTCACATGTCAAGTCCAGTAAACAAACGATGGAGAAGGCCGCTCTGCGACCCTCCCGGACTGATAAGCTACATAGTAGGCTGGTCTTACAACGTATACAACATGGGCATCTGCGACGCAGGATACATGATAGAAAGAGGAGAGGGGGAAAAGGTTCCGCACCCTTCTTCATCTCCCCAACTTTTCCTTGTACAGCGTCCTCGATGTACAGAATCAGTGAATGCCCAACAAATGTTAAATGACAATATCAACGTGGATCGGTTCTGCCCTTCCAGCGAGTTAATCAACATGCTACCCTCTTACACCCTTATTACCAACGCAGTGTCCAGGGCCCGTATTCACAACGGCGATTTATCTTTTTAACACTCGATTTATCCCCTAGCCCCGCGTTATCTTGATTGGTTAGATAAGGTACGCTCGT
>JAWQFJ010030986.1:0-2500 GCA_034096865.1 Theodoxus fluviatilis
GTGAGTAGTGGAACTTTTCTGCTGTGTCATGGTGACGAGTGTGTGAGTAGTGGACCTTCCGCCTAACTCATGTGTCTAGATGATGTGAGTTAGTGGAACTTTTCTGCTGTTGTCATGGTGTCTAGCATGTAAGTAGTGGGTCTTTCCTGGCTCTAAATCATTCATGGGTGTCTTCATGATGTGAATTAGTGGAACTGTTCTTGCTCTCTCATGGGGTCTAGATGATCTGAGTATGTGGAGCTTTTCCTGCCTCATATGGTCATGGTTCTAGGATGCTGTGAGTAGTGGACTACATTTCCGTGGCGCTAAAGTTTTGTCGGATGGTGTCTAGATGAGTGTGTAGTGGAGCTTTTCCTGCTCTATCATGGTGTCTAGATGATGTGAGTAGTGGAACTTTCCTGCTCTATCATGGTGTCTAGATGATGTGAGTAGTGGAACTTTCCTTCTCTATCATGGTGTCTAGATGATGTGAGTAGTGGAGCTTTCCTGCTCTATCATGGTGTCTAGATGATGTGAGTAGTGGAACTTTCCTGCTCTGTCATGGTGTCTAGATGATGTGAGTAGTGGAACTTTCCTGCTCTATCATGGTGTCTAGATGATGTGAGTAGTGGAGCTTTCCTTCTCTATCATGGTGTCTAGATGATGTGAGTAGTGGAACTTTCCTGCTCTATCATGGTGTCTAGATGATGTGAGTAGTGGAACTTTCCTGCTCTATCATGGTGTCTAGATGATGTGAGTAGTGGAGCTTTCCTTCTCTATCATGGTGTCTAGATGATGTGAGTAGTGGAACTTTTCTGCTGTGTCATGGTGTCTAGATGATGTGAGTAGTGGAACTTTCCTGCTCTATCATGGTGTCTAGATGATGTGAGTAGTGGAACTTTTCTGCTGTGTCATGGTGTCTAGATGATGTGAGTAGTGGAACTTTTCTGCTGTGTCATGGTGTCTAGATGATGTGAGTAGTGGAACTTTCCTGCTCTATCATGGTGTCTCAACGATGTGAGTAGTGAAACTTTCCCACTCTATCATTATGTCTCGATAATGTGAGTTGTCAGACTGAACAGTGGTATTTTTCTGCTGTCTCATGGTGTATGAATAATCTACAGTGTATAGATAATCAGAGTGGTCACAATGAAATTGTGGAAGAATGTTTGCATTGTGTCAGAGTGTATGGATAATTTTCAGTCAAGATCACCCCATATGATCTCCTCAAGTAGAAAAGGTTTACTGCACAATTTTTCTTCTCTCCTTGATTTGACTAGTCTTCCAAATTAATCCTTGATCTTTAATTATCTGAACCTGAAGAAAAGCTCATTAGTTTCCGGATTGCTTGGTACCAAACACACAGGTTAGAAATAAATAAGTTGGAGTTATGGTAACAAGGCAACAAAAATGTTTGTGTGTGTGTGTGTGTGTGTGTGTGTGTGTGTGTGTGTGTGTGTGAGAGAGAGAGAGAGAGAGTGTGAGTGTTTGTGTGTGTGTGTGTGTGTGTGTGTGTGTGTGTGTGTGTGTGTGTGTGTGTGTGTGTATGTGTGTTTTTGTGTTTGTGTGTGTGTGTTTGTGCATGTGTTTGTGTGTGTGTGTGTGTGTGTGTGTGTGTGCATGTGTGAAAGTGTGTGTGTGTGTGTGTGTGTATGTGTGTGTGTATGTATGAGTGCATGCGTGTTTTTGTGTGTTTGTGTGTGTGTGTGTTTGTGTGTGTTTGTGTGAGTGTTAGGTAGAAGACAGAAGCATGTTTTTCTGCAACATTAGTATCCAAGAGTAATGTTTCCTTGTGTGTGAGCAGTTCCATCAAGGAAAGCGTAAACTCTTGTGTACAACAACTCCAAAGTTTCATGAGTTAGGACATACTCTATATTAGTGATGTATCACTGACACACTTTTGTGTCAGCCAATGGGAATGCACCATATTCCTACATCATCATCTGGTAAAAAATGGAGGACAGTGATGTTGATTTTGCAATTATTGGGGAATGACATGAGTATCCAATAATGGTGATGGGTGAATTAATTGAATTGTCTCAATGAGACAAGTTTCACCATCTGTGAACTCTCTTGAAATTGTATCAGTGAAACAAAATGTTTCTGTATCAGGGAAGCAGAAACAGAGTGTTTCTGTCTCATCATGATTGACAGCCTTTACTAGCACCAAACAATTAACATCATGATAGACACAGTATTGGTAAACACTTGTGAATGTGCAAAGTATATCTTGAAATTTTGATGCACTTTGCAAACTGTAAATCAAACAATTGATGCTCTTTGCTCCTTGCATCTCTGAAACTGCATGCAATATTCTAGGCGTTCCTTGAAAGTGAAATCTGTCCACACTCTCAAAATCTGACAAGTCACTAGAGAATCTCTCCTCTGGTAAAGTGGCAGCCAACTGCATGTCCCGGAGCTTGTGCGCATGTGTTTGTGTGTGTGTGTGTGTGTGTGTGTGTGTGTGCCTGCATGCGTGTGTGCGTGCATGTGTGTGTGGGTGTGTCTGTGAGTGAATGAG
>JAWQFJ010030986.1:7500-20000 GCA_034096865.1 Theodoxus fluviatilis
TTGAAACATCCATTATTGAAATTAGCTGTCATCATTTTCAGTCATATATATACAAAATGATTGGTGTGGTTATAAGGACTGGATTGGTTGATTGTTTGTTTGACTTATGTAACAAACAGATTTTTCATTAAGGACAGCCCAGTCAATTGCAGCAATTTGACTGAAATGGAAGGGAATGAGACACGATGTCTGCGTGATAGGATGGGGTCTAGTGACAGCTTGCTGACAGTGTGCCAAACACAAAGAGGATTAAATCTGCTTGCCTGGCCCTTGTTTTTTTATTCGGTAATGGATCAATTGCATGTAATTACTCCGCAAGCACACCAGATATTCCACAGCAACTCTGTCTCCTCTCTCCACTCTTGTCCAAGATTGGAGTATTGAATGACTGATTGATTTCTCTATTGGTGCTGACGCCCTATCCAGATGATGAAAGTCACATTATGTACAAAAGTAAAACCAGAACATTTGATGTATATACATAAAGTAAGTACATTTGTGGAGTGACACTTTGAAGTACTGTAGAACTAAAAGAAAACTGCATGCTCGTATAATCATTGTAAGCATAAATAGCTGGTAGTGAACATTGGCCACCAATAAATTATACTTTTGATGGATTGAATGAAGGGTTAACTGATCAAGAAAGAATAAGGTCATAATGCATAGTTCTTGAAGCAATTAAGTCTGGTAGATGATACAAATAAAAGTAATCATGACCATATTTAATACATGAATCAATATAAAAATGACTATGCTAATTACACGTTTCACAACATTTCACAGTCACCGACAGTGTACAAAACACTCACAAGTATTTGAACTGATTTGTTAGCATGGCATAATGATGTACATGTATATTCTAGCTTGCATTGATAACTCTTTACACATAACTTTCATCAGACTTTATATCCCTCTCACAACAAAGTTTAAAAGAGTAAAATATGCACATTGAGACATCACATGTTTTTCTTATTTCAACTCCAAGGCTGGAGTATTGATGAACAGGGAACCCCTTTGTGGGACTGGGGTGAAATTAGACCCACCGCATCTCCCTATGTGAGTCATAAGAGGTGAATGACTAGAGGAATCTTTACTTATTTGAGCTTCCTCTGACCAGTTCTGAAGATTTTTGTGATTATGACCGTACATAGCCTGCAAAGGCTGATGGGTCTAAAAACCATTCATTCATGATGAACAGAGATAACTCTGTCTGCATTTGCCTCAAATCAACTTCAGGTTAGGCCATAGCATGATGTCCACCACCACCACTACCAGTCTGACCATTACCACCTCAGTTCAACAATTAGAAACAACAGCAGCTAACCAACAAAGACATAGGCAACAATAACACGAGAATGATGCCATCACCACAACTGCCACTGCTACCCACCACCACCATCACCACCACCACCACCACTGCCACTGCCACAACCACAGCCACAATCACCACCACCACTACCATCACCACAGCCACCACTGCCACAGCCACAGCCACCACCACCACCACCACCACCACCACCACCACCACCACCACCACCACCACCATTGCAACCATCACCACAACCACCACAACCACAATCGACACCACCACCACTGCAACCACAATCACCACCACCACCACTACCATCACCACATCCACAATCACCACCACCACCACTACCATCACCACATCCACAATCACCACCACCACCACTACCATCACCACATCCACAATCACCACCACCACCACCACCACCATCACTGCAACTATCACCACAGCCACAACCACCACAACCACAATCAACACCACCACAATCAACACCACCACCACTGCAATCACAATCACCACCACCACCACCACCACCACTACCACTACCATCACCACAGCCACAGTCACAATCAACACCACCACCACCACCACCACCACCACTACCATCACCACAGCCACAGTCACAATCAACACCACCACCACCACCACCACCACCACCACCACTACCATCACCACAGCCACAGTCACAATCAACACCACCACCACCACCACCACCACTACCATCACCACAGCCACAGTCACAATCAACACCACCACCACCACCACCAGTACCATCACCATAGCCACAGTCACAATCAACACCACCACCACCACTACCATCACCACAGCCACAGTCACAATCAACACCACCACCACCACCACCACCACCACCACCACTACCATCACCACAGCCACAGTCACAATCAACACCACCACCACCAACACCACCACCACTGCAACCATCACCACAGCCACAACCACAATCACCACCACCACTGCAACCACCACCACCACTACCATCACCACCACCACCACCACCACCACTACCATTACCATAGCCACAGCTACAATCACCACCATCACCACCACCACCACCCCTACCATCACCACAGCCACCACCACCACCACCACTGCCTTCACTTCCTTCAGCTTCACCACCACCAGCACCATAAGGAAAGTGACTCCTTCATTGGCCCAATGCTCTGAAACAAACTTCCACCAACACTACAGAGATCAGAGTCCCTGCATGGCTACTTTAGAAAGAAACTAAAAATCTCCTCTATATAAATCCTGAAATCTCTGCGTTTTGAGCATACAATTGAATATATATACACGCACAGACACACACACACACACACACACACACACACACACACACACACACACACACACACACACACACACACACACACACACACAACACAACACAACACAACACAACACAACACGCACGCAGACTGACTCAACATCTTTCCGAAAACAGCCTCTTTGAGCCCTTCCAGTCAGCCTACAGACCGTACCACAGCACAGCTCATTAAAATCCACAATGACATAATGATGGCAATGGACGAGAGGAAGATCATGCTCTTGATCATGCTGGACCTCTCAGCAGCCTTTGACACCATCGACCACCAGATGTTGTTAAAGAGACTAGAATAAAAGATTGGGATCAAAGGAGTGGCCCTATCATGGTTTAGATCCTATCTCAGTGAGTGCATGCAGTGCGTGCAAGTGAACAATGCCACGTCATCACCGGGGATCCTGGAGTGCGGCGTACCACAGGGCTCCATCCTCGGACCGCTGCTCTTCACCATCTACATCCTGCCTGTTGCAGATATCATGAGAAAACATGAGATCCCGTTCCACATGTACTCTGACGACAATCAACTCTACGTCAGTGCAAACCATGACCAAATTGCAACAACAGTGCAGCGACTGCACAAGTGTGTCACTGACATCAGGGAGTGGATGTCATCGAATCTGCTGAAGCTGAATGATGACAAGACAGAGTTCCTCATTTTGGAAACGTGGCAACAGCTTCAGAAAATGGGCCAGGTAAGTCTGCGGATAGGTGACATCATCGTCACTCCAACAAAATTAGCCTGCAATCTCAGAGTCGTGTTTAACTCCGAGATGGACTTCTCCTGCCATATTACATGTGTGTGCCAGACATGCAATTTTCATCTGCTAAACATCAGCAAGATTAGGAAATACCTGACGCAGCCTGTCATCAAGACTCTTGTCACCAGTCTGGTCCTATCCAGGCTTGACTACAGGAACGCTGTATTGTACGGCATTCCATCAAAACACCTGGATCGACTCCAGGTCATCCAGAACAGAGCAGCGCGCCTCATCACTAGAGGCAGGAAGGACTGTCGAATGACACCACTGCTCCACAAACTTCACTGGCTTCCTGTTAGGCAGCGTATAGCCTTCAAGATCCTCACTAAAATCTTTGAGTGCTGCCAGACCATTCCTACCACCATATTGTACCTGCAGCAGCTGCTCTTCCGACACTGCCCCTCAAGAAATCTGAGGTCTGATGCTTCTCATCTCCTCAGGGTGCCACCGACAAGGTCTTCGTCAGGGGATCGTGTTTTCCACCCTGCTGCACCAGTCCTATGGAATCAACTGCCAGAGGCGTTGCGTCAGGAGCCAAAGCAGAAGTTCAGAGGAAGCCTCAAGACGTGCCTTTTCCGCCAAGCTTGTCTTGCTGACTAGGGGATCCTAGTCAACCCCTACTAGGGACATCCTAGCATCATGGAAAATTTGTGACATTTTTTTGGGGGTGTGCATGCGACTGAGCAGCCTTTGGGCTGGAAGTCCGCGCAATACAAGTACATTATACATGCATTATACATTATACAACACAACACACACAGCACAACACAACACACACAACACAACACACACACGCACATGCATGCACATGCATGCATGCATGCACATGCACACACACATACACATGCACACACTAAAACACACACACACATGTGCAACACATGCACACACACAAACACACACACACACACACACACACACACACACACACACACACACACACACACACACACACACACACAGAGGGTGACAACACCTGCAAATATAGCATTGAGCAACAACAGTGGCAGAAGCAGCAACAACAACAGCAACTACTATAACTACATGTCCTACTACTACTATGACTACTGCCACCGGCACCAGTACTACCACTACTGCTGTCTTCTGGCCATTCCAATACTGATCCTTGCTCCCAAGCAAGTGTGTGTGTGTGTGTGTGTGTGTGTGTGTGTGTGTGTGTGTGCATGCGTGTGTGTGCAGGTGTGTGTGCAGGTGAGTGTTTGTGTGTGTGTGTGTGCAGGTGTGTGTGCAGGTGAGTGTGTGTGTGTGTGTGTGTGCAGGTGTGTGTGTATGTGTTTGTGTGTGTGTATGTGTGTGTGTGTGCAGGTGAGTGTGAGTTTGTGTGTGTGTGTGTGTGTGTGCAGGTGTGTGTGCAGGTGAGTGTGTGTGTGTGTGTGTGTGTGTGTGTTTGTGTGTGTGTGTGTGTGTGTGTGTGTGCAGGTGAGTGTATGTTTGTGTGTGTGCAGGTGTGTGTGTGTGTGTGTGCAGGTGAGGGAGTGTGTGTGTGTATGTATGTATGTATGTATTTTGGCTCTTACATAGCGCCAATCTCACACCCAAAGGCATGCTCAAGGCGCTCAACACGTTCACCCTTTGAATAAAAGAGTTTTTAGCTGTGACTTGAAAGTCTGTATTGAAGTGTGTGTGTGTGTGTGTGTGCCTGTGTGTGCAGGTGTGTGTGTCTGTCTGTGTGTGTGTGTGTGTGTGTGTGTGTGAGTGTGTGCAGGTGTGTGTGCAAGTGAGTGTGTGCAGGTGTGTGTGATTGTGTGTGCAGATGACTGTGTGTGTGTGCGTGTGTCTGTGTGTGTGTGCAGGTGTGTGTGTGTTTGGTGCATGCATGCACGTGTGTGTCCGTGTGCATGCACATGAGCTCTATAGTTTTCCAATCCCCTCATCATTCTAAATGCTGTGACTGTGTCATGATTGTGGTGGTAGGTGGTAAGGTTGGAGTCAAGTAAGATGCAGGGGCAAAGTCGAGTTACTTTCCACTCTTTATTCGCCGTTGGTACAAGCTCTTAGTAAATGCACTTCTGGACCTGGGTGGTGAAATCTCTCTCTGGCTGTGTGCCGTCTCCCCCTTATCAAGTGGGTGCACGGACCTCACAGGAGCCAGGGTGTGGATTGTTCCACAGATTCTAACCATGGCTCCTGGGTCGTGCTTCTATTTGGAAGAAAACAGAGAACTCGCTTTGAAATGACTTCTTACAAATGTTGCCTCATTCAACATAACACAGTCTATTGAATGAATCATATACCGTTGCAAGTGGTTGTCTTACTTGAGAGGAAACATCAGATTTATAGTCAGAATGTTACAATTCAGATGCCAGAGTGGGAGAACGGCTCACTAGCCAGGGGTCACGCTAATGTAAGGAGTGACTGACAGGGCAGCTGCACCAACAATCAGACCACAGCAGAGGAGGGGTTCGCAGAGCGGTCAGCTGGTCAGCTTGCCTTACAGAAAGGATGGGGAAGGGGGGTTGGAGAGAGGTCTGACACACAGGATGGGGGTGGGTGTGAGAGACAGAAGTGGGGATAACTGAATAGAGGATGCATGAGCACAGCAGATGTACAATACACTTGGTGATAGGTGCACCTTATGACATGAACACAGTAGATGTACAATACACTCGGTGATAGGTGCACCTCAACACATGAGGAATAGGCAGCTCTGCCCCAAAGAGGAGCAGTGTCTGAAGAGAGAATTGTGAGCGGGAGCATCCGGGGATAAGATGACTGCTGGGTCTTGCTGGGACAGACAGCAAGAGGCAGAGAAAGTGGTATGGGAAAGTATATGTTGAAGAGAGGCCAAGGGACCCTTTGGCCAGTGTTTATTATGTATAGAAGACTTTATTCTATATCCCCCTGTAGGCTGGGGGCATTTTGGGCGATAACCGAAAGGTCATGGGTTTGGTCCCTACCTGTGGTCTTACATTTTTTCCTGTCTGTCCCACGCAGGGCTTCGGCTCTGTATGTTAAACTTTTCCCTTATAGACTGGGGGCAAGAGTAGACTCATCACATCTGTCTACTTGATTCATAACAGATGAATAACCAGGGAAATTGAGACTTGACCAGCTCTTACTCTACCCAGCTCTAGTGATTGTCATAATCAATGGCCTTACATTGTATACAAAGGCTGACAGACCTTAAAACTTCATTCTTCATTTATTAGAGAAAAAGTTTTTTTGCAGTCATGAGCTAGATGTTAGCACTAACCCTATCCCAACTCTAACCCTACTCCCAACTCTAAATCTGACCCTAATCATAACCCTATCCTAACCTTGACCCTAGTGTTGTGCTGTCTGTGGAAGTAGCACTGAATTTGTAGTCAATAGCATTATATAGCCCACAAAGACTGATTGATGGACCATAAAACTTTATTCATTCATTCATTCATTCATTCATCCATTCATTCATTCATTCATCCACTCATTCATTCATTCATCCACTCATTCATTCATTCATCCACTCATTCATTCATTCATCCACTCATTCATTCATTTATTCATTCATTCATATACCAGCTGATGGTGGGAATCAAGCAGCTTTGGTTGTGTGCAAGATCAAGTACATGTACAGTAGTAGATAAAAACATTAGGTTGTGTTTAACACAAAGGCAAATACCCCTTCATCAGGAACCTGTGATGTGGAACTTTTACTTAAGCAATAGATAATAATATTTTTTTTTAAAGCTGTGGTTACGGTAACATGGCAATTAAAAAAACCCAGAAAGGTCTGTATAGGTTGTTCTGCCAGTCTGTACATTTTTTCCATGAAGTCTTTGCTGCATCTCATTTTTCTTCGTCTTGACTTCTATACACTCTTTTTCACTATATACATATATATATACACAGTATAGAACTGTAGATCAAGACTTGTCAGGTAGTCCACCCCTCATAAGTCTGGTTATTAACATTGTCTAAAAACTGCTCTTGTCAATTTGTGAGTAGGTTTTCATCGGTAGGTGAGCGGTGTTCTCACCAGTCCCCATTCTTCTGTACTTGTCTGGCACCCTGTTGATTTTGACCTCCTCAGTAATCTGCCTTTCCAGAGCAGTTTTCTGATGGCTCGTTATAATCATGTTGTACTGAGGTGGTGTGTCTCTGTTGTGGTTTTTCTGTGATGTGTGTCGCAACAGCACTGAATTGGAGTCCTTTTTCTTTAGTGCTGTCATGTGTTGTTGACCTCGGTATTTTCCAGGGCGTGATGTTTCTCCAACATAAATACACTTGCATCCACTGCATCTTATTTCATATGTGATGTTCTCCCTTCTGCAGTTTGCCTTTCCTCCTCTACACACCATGCAATTCTCTGATGTGCTGCATGTGAGTTGTCGGTCTGGGTCTTATCTCTGGAGGTTGGTTTAAACTTTTAATGTTTTTATATTTAGAAGAGGCCAGATTGAACATAAACCAAACTGTCATTAAAAATGTTTCTTAAAAAACTTTATTAGTGGATTCCTTGAGTGTCCAGAAGGCAGGGCAGTTAGGACAGCCCGCAGTTCAGTGTTTACTTTCAATTTCTCTTTTCTACCTCCCTCAGAAAGGTTATGTTTCGCTCTCAGTTTGTTGATTAGTTATTTATCCAGCAAAAGAACTCCAAAAGTTCACTATAGATTCTGATGAAACTTGGTGCAATGTCGGGGTTTTATCCAAGGAGCAATCCATAGAAGTTTGGAGGTGATCTGTTATCTAGTTTTGGAATTACAACTAAAAAGAGAAAGTTTCTCACAAATCACAAAGCTGATGACATCAAACTGTTGATGATGTTGGTGCATGCGTTCCACACTCAGATAATGCTAGAGTCAGTCAAGTTACTGTAACCGCAATAGTTTTTGGTAATAAAAGTAAGAGATGTTGGAATTGTTAACAGTGTGTATATTTTGACTCTTGCAGAAGGAGTAACCTGACCAGAGTCGGAAGAGCCGAGCGTCATGGGGTGTGGATCATCCTCCACCGCGGAATCTGTCGCCAGTCGCAGCGTGGTAGACAGGGGGAGGCGAGTCAGTCAGTCTGGAAGCAGCTCTTCTCTGTCCAGCCCCAGCCGCCGGTCCTACGTAGCCAGCAAGGACAAGCCTCACAACACCAACAACACCAACAACAGGTACAGTACACTTTTTTTTTAGCTCACTTTTATTTTTCCATCCAAATTTTTCTCCTAATATAAATGGTAGATTTTTCCTGTCTGTCTCTTGCAGGGCTTTTGGTCTGTATGCAAGGCTTTCAGTTCTCCTTGAAAATGACGGATTTCCATGAAAACTGAGACAGCATTTTAGTGGGAAAAAAAATCCTTTCAGAGAAAACTTTTTTTGAACAAAACATGAGTTGAGCTTTGTTTTCTGCGGAGACATTGAGAGCAGACAGTGCATGGTCCAGTGGCATAGGCTGCTTTCAGTTCCACAGGAAATAGCCCCCTGTTGATTGGGGGTCAGAATAGACCCACCATGTCTCCCTACGCAATTCATAAGAGGCAAAAAACTAAGGACATCGAGATTTGATACGTGTTCACTCTAAAAACTATTCTAGTGGTTTTCGTGCTTAATGGCCTTACATAACCTTCAAAAGCTAATAGGCTGTAAAACTCCATCCATCCATCCATCCATCCATCCATCCATCCATCCATCCATCCATCCATCCATCCATCCATCCATCCATCCATCCATCCATCCATCCATCCATCCATCCATCCATCCATCCATCCATCCATCCATCCAACCACCCATGCTTCCATCCATCCTTCCACCCATCCATCCATCCATCCATCCATCCATCCATCCATCCATCCATCCATCCATCCGTGGGATATGTGATGGACAAAAAATCAGCAAAGATGAAAGTGGAGACCCACAGCAGTTTGAAGGTTGTGTTGTTCATTGAAATCCTGTGACAAGATCGCAGTCAGTATCTCTGGAGGACAGGCAGGACAAACTCACCAGTTGATAACCAACTGTGTAAAACATGATGGTTTCCTGCAGAAAATACATGTGCTACCCAGAGGGAAGCTTGTCAATCCAGAACTGAGGCTTTGAATGCTCCAAGTCAAAGGTCCACTCCAAACAAGAGGAAGCTTGCTAACATTATGGACTCTGTGCATACAAAGGCAGAACATAAGTACCAAGAGATGGAGGATCCAAATTTTCAATTGTCCTAGTGTTGTGTAAGTGAAGCCAGATTACACCATTTTCAATAAGTTTCAAATTTTTTCTGAGGTGCATACCTCTGGACCCCCCCCCCCCCCCCCTGAGATTTTCAGGAATTTTTTGTTTATGTCAGTGGGAGCCCTGTGTATTAAAAAACTTAAAAGTAAATGAGTTTGACACATTGCCATAGCCACTAATGTCCCTTCATCAGCTGGAACCTCTGGCTGCTTGGCTTTTGGGGCCTGCTCCAGTAACTCAGCCAGGGGTGGCCTCAAGCAGCCACTAACTAAGGCTTCTGAGGGACAACAGGACAGGAATTTTCAAACCGCTCTGGAAGATCAAGTCCAAACCATGAGCAACAGTAAACTGCACAGATACCTATTGGAGATGGATGCAGGAATCTGATGACCTCAATCTTGTTTCAATACTGAAACCTCTATAGCTCTGTGACCGAGAGGTCAGGGCACTTGATCATCTGTAGCTAGCATTTCCAGCATAAACGCCTATGTAAAAATGCAGCCAAATCAGATGCTTTGGCCTGTCAGCTTGTGTGTTACGCCTTCTTCACTGTCTTTCCTGCACCCCTCTCCTCGGACGAGTACACTATTGTGGCCCGCCTGTGGAAATCTAACCCCCTGGGGAGTAGAGTTGGTGTTGGTACCTCACTGTGCTTGTCATTAGGCGCCATTAAAGGACTGAATAAGTGGCCCAGTGATCAGGGGGTAAAGTGAAAAGTGGTTTGAGTCCCAGACATACACTGTAGGTGATAAGTCGCTTTGATAAACCACACCTTCACCTTTTGACCTCATGCTGCTGTCAAGAATTCAATTGGGTGGAGAACAATTGTGACCCTCCATCACAAAATGAGTCACTCGTTGCATTTTGAACAGTTTGATATCTGTATGTTTTCAAAAAGAGCACACAACAAGCTTCTCAATGGTGCAATAATCATGAACTTATGACTACCCTACACGATTTCACATGACTTTGAAGATAGACACCCTAAAACACGCTTTTCGAGAAAAACGCGTTTTAAGTTTACATACATTATTCCCATTTTTCCCTAGCGATCCTTATTCTAGACTCATGCAATTTGCCACAGAGATGAAGCAGTGGTTTTTGGCTTTGGTTGGCAGCCTAGGGTATTCCCCCGTCGATCTGTCGCAGTGGTGGCTACAAAACTTTGAGAAAATGCTTGATGTTGACGATCGGTTCGCGGACGTTTTCTTGTCAATGATTTACCACCACACTCAAAAAACATCATAAAGCATACTCTTACATGTTGATTTCAAACACGAAACTTACTCATACAATGAAAAAGGGACTAGAGAAGCAAAAAAACCCAAAATCTCGAAGTCGACCACTACAACCCCCACCTCCTTTGTGGGCGGTTTGCGCAAAATGACTCGACTGCGCAACCGACTCATTTAGCGATGGAGAGTCACAATTTGGCAACATGTCTACTGTGGCATCCACCACCTAAATTGATGACTTATCCGTAAATGGTCCAGTAAGCTAAGGCATTGGACTTTGCAGCGAGGCGCTGTGCTGTGGTTCAATCCTGGGGCGGAAGAGATGGTAAAAAGTATAAAAAAACACAAATCATGTTGATCAAATAAAAAGTTGCTGCTACCCTGTCTTGTCACTTTGTCTGGTATGAATGAGTGAATGACTGTGCATGAATGTATAGGTGAACATCTTTGATGCAAAGGCTGATAGGCCTTAAACTTCATTCATTCATGCATTCATTCTGACTGCACAACACACAGGCGAGGATCTATTTAATTAAGGACACAGTTCATTGTCTCTGTGCAACCCGTGAAAGTCGTTCTCCCTATGCAAGTCGTAAAAGGTAAATAAGGCCGCAAAACAAAAATTATGGTAAAATGGAGAGAAAAAAAACGGTCACTAGGTTGATCTGAACTTTTTTTCTGAGTCAAATTTTTGTTTTAGAAGAGGCCAGATTAAACATTAATCGAGTTTCTTCTTTGCTGAAAACACTTTTTCAAATGTAAATATTGGATTCCGAGTGCTTATAGGATAGGGAAGATGGGATGGCACACAGTTTGTTGTTTACCATCAATTTCTTCTCTTCTTTTTTTTTCACGGTCGGAAATAAGTTTTAATAGTCAGCAGGTTATCATACTGATGACCAACAACACCAACGGCATCAGCACTGACATCAAGGTATGTGGCGAGAAACTGGAAACCGTCAACAGCTTCAAATACCTGGGAGCAATTGTCACAGATGCAGGATCCAAACCTGAAATACTCGCCAGAATTGCTCAGACCACAGCAGCACTCACAAAACTCAAGACCATCTGGAAGGACAGGAACATAGCCCTCAGCTCAAAGATCAGACTGATGCGTGCCCTGGTCATGTCCATATTTTTGTATGCCTGTGAGTCATGGACACTGACAGCTGACTTGGAGAGAAGGATACAGGCCATGGAAATAAGATGCTTTTGACGACTCCTTGGCATCTCCTACAAAGACCGCATCACAAACGAGGAAGTCCGAAACAGAATCAGGCAAGCCATCAGGCCCCATGAAGAATCACTGACCACTGTGAAAAGACGCAAACTAAACTGGTATGGGCACGTCTCACGATCGTCAGGGCTTCCCAAGACTGTGCTACAAGGCACAGTAAAAGGAGGGAGGAGGAGAGGCAGACAAAGGAAAAGATGGGAGGACAACATCTCAGAGTGGACAGGGATGAGGCTCAGCGAAGCCTTGAGACAGTCTGAGAGGTGAGAGGAATGGAGGGAGCTGGTTGCCAGATCATCTGTGGTGCCCCAACAGTCGTCCAGACTACGGGACAAGTAGTAGTAATAGTAGTAGGTTATCATAACCACAACAAATTTATTTTTGCCTAACAAGGGAAATTGTGATTTGCTTTGCTTTTATTCTCACCAGTTTTAATTTTTTGCGATCAATGGCCTTATGTAGCCTAC
>JAWQFJ010030986.1:22500-24744 GCA_034096865.1 Theodoxus fluviatilis
TGCGACCTAGGAGGACAGGAGGAGCAAGAACCTCAGCTGGAGAATACCAAGGAAGAAGAGGAGGTACCTCCGCCTGTGAACAAAGAGGAAGCTCAACCCTCAGAGCCTGTACCTCAAGAGCAGGATGTGGAACTGGAACCTGAGCCTCAGGAACAACAGGAAACTGAAGCAGACCCTGAACCAGCTCAAGAGCAGACAGAAGCTCTCAGAGATGAGGAAGTTCTGCCATTTTCAGTGCCTCTAGTGAAGGCTCACTTGCAAGGTTTGCTTTATTTCTTTGTTTCAACTTCTTTCCATTATACAGTTTTACTGGAAAAAGTTCCCCCAAAGTTTGTTTGAAATTTTGTGTTTGTTAGTTTAATGATGTACTTTTTTGTTTTCTTTCTACAGTTTAGAAAATTGATTACACTTTCACTTGCAACATAATGTGACCTTTCTGAGTGCAGACATTGGCGTGTTAAAATGACTTGCCCGCTTTGCCCCAGGCGATAAAAAATGTCCTTGGGCTCGATAAAACTATGGAGTCGCTGGCCTGACAGGCTAGTAAAAACCAGAATGAAAACAAAGCATTTCATTGCAGTTTCCAACTGTCATACTCATTTCTTTGGTTCCATGACTTGATTACAACAGTCATGTTGTTTGTTGTGATGCCCACCATCTTTCTCGTTATCCTCATAACACACCACAAGACTTTCTGTCACATAGATGCTTAGTTCATAACGAGAACAAATTCGATCTTTGATGAATGTGTGATATGTAATGCAACTAGGCTACTGCCAGTAATAAGCGGAAACAAAGCGACCAAGAAAAGAAAAATTAACTAGGCAGAGATGATGAACATGAGAAATGAAATGATTAGTTTCAAGATAAGCTATGATTCAGACAGGCTAGTAACAATCTTGCAGGCTTGTAAATGTTATATGCAACTAGTGTGGCAGGCTAGTAAACAAATATTTTTTTACACCCCTGCAGACTGGTCATCACACAACAATAACAATTTTTATTTGAAAAATACAAATACTTAAAGGGATTTGTGATGAGCTCTAGATCTTTGATGGTATGAGCATAACACAAAAACCATTTGCTGGACATTAACACGATGAAGTGTCAGGCATCATGTAGAATTTTTCTGTTTTCATCTGGCAAAAAAAATAAAATGAGATGTGTGACTGATAAAGATGGAGATATCAATTTCTCTGAGATGTTCATGCTTACACATTCACATACAAAATGGTTCTGAACAAGTGACCTTTCTCAATTCAGATGAGCAACAGGTTCTTGACACAACAGTGGATCAGAAATCTTTTGGGGACTACGTAGATGCTGGGGTAAGTAAACCAAACACCAGACTTGATACTGCAAGTAAACTGCATGTCTTGGTGCGATTGGCAAAACTGCATTCCCCCAATAGCTACACTCTTTCTGATAGATGTACATCCACCTCTTCAGCCATCACAGTTTTTCAGAAGTGCATGGAATAAGGACATGAAGCAGGCCTGAAGACCATAGTAAATTGGGCCACACACAAAATAGTTGTGGTAACAGTAACCTGGCCAACCCTCTTTATTTCTGCTGATCCTAAACTTGTGTAAAATTGTGAAACGAGAAGAAAAAAAGGAATCAAAGATGAACAATGAACTGCATGCTGATCCACCTTCCTGCTCTCTGAGCACTTGGGAAATCCATAATTAAAGTTTTTAAAAAAGACGTTTTCAGCGATGTGCAATAAGATCTATCAATGCATCCGATTCCAAAATGAGACAGCAGATGACCTCCAAACTTTCATGGATTGTTACTTGGGTGAAACCTTTACCTTGCACACAATTTCATCAGAACCAGTTAAGAACTTTTTGAGTTAATTTGCTGAATAATGAACAAACAAACAGACTGAAAAAAATGACCACCTTGGCAAAGCTAATAAGAAACATTGTTTTTCCATCACAGCTAGGAGTCAAGGAAAGAGTCTACGATTTCCGATCAACAAGGGATGAACCAGAGATGGCACGTCGGCCACAGGGATCTGCTTCAGAACCCTACACAGACCACACCTTCAATCTGCAAACCGCCATTCCTCCAGAGTGCCAGGCCAACTTGGAGTGGAAACGTCCTCAGGTGGGGGGTGAAGGAAATGTCTCATGTCTTTGCTGTCGACATGACACAATGCTCTTCTTAGGTTGACCATTGTCACCATGATGTCATGTGTTTTGCAGTCTTTGCTCTTGGCTCCAATGTGGCTGATGAGTC
>JAWQFJ010030988.1:0-15718 GCA_034096865.1 Theodoxus fluviatilis
GTGAGATTCTTATGAGGCGAATGATTTGGGAAATGGAAACTTGACTTGCTCTTACTCTAAAAAGCTCATGTGATTTTCATGGTCAATAGCCCTACATATCCCACAAAGGGGGACAGGTCAAACCATTCATTCATTCTTTCATCCATTTATTTGTCATTCTTCCTTCCTTCCCTCCTTCCTTTTCTGCCTCACCACACTCCACCACTACATTTTCCAAGCCCACTCCCAGGACAAGGAAAGTGAAGCAACCACAAATGAATTCTACTCGCCTTAACATAAATTTTGATTCATTGTTCTCGTTACGAACATTAGGGAGATAGCATTTTTAGTAATGTGATCGAAAAAAATAGTCTGCAGCATTTCAATTGACTTCCTCACGTGGGTTACAGTCGACTATCGGCCAGAACGAACTGATGTCAACATGGTTTTTTTGTAACAGATGATGATTTTAGTGAGGATTTGTCTGCGCACAGCATCAGCAGCACAGGGTCATGTCCTAGGACTTTTGAGGGGGCATATCTGGGACTCTTGAGGGGGCATATCTGGGATTTTTGAGGGGGCATATCTGGGACTCTAAGGAGGCATATCTGGGACTCTTGAGGGGGAAAATCTGGGATTTTTGAGGGGACATATCTGGGACTCTAAGGAGGCATATCTGGGACTCTTGAGGGGGCATATCTGGGACTCTTGTGGGGCATATCTGGGACTTTTGAGGGGGCATATCTGGGACTTTTGAGGGGGCATATCTGGGATTTTTTAGGGGGCATATCTGGGATTTTTGAGAGGGCTTATCGGAAAACGTCTCTGAAATCTTGCATCCTGCAATAAACTGACAGTGATTTCTTCTGGAATAGGTTCAAAAGCTCTAGGATTCCATGTACAGCATATCTGTCGAGTGTGAAATGTCGAAATGCCATGGCTGTTGGGTAGTATGCAGGTGGATTCTGTTATATTTACATATGTGCTGGTTGACGTTATACACTAGGACCGCAGTGATAGCAAGAGTTGAGAAAAACAGTGCAAATAGAGTAGATCTGGTAAACTTCAGTCATCAACTGGTTGAAACTGTTTTTATATCGCAGAAGGAAGTAAGCGGATATCATCTCTGAAATTTATCGTAATTATCTCCCTTGTCAGTTATCTACCACGAGGAAACTTACGTTTAGGTTAAAATACAATAAAAACCCATCACCAGTGAATAGTAAAGCTCCGCCTTCATCCTATGCCCTAGGGAAATCTATATAATCTCAACGATATAGTTCGTTTTTTTTTAAACAGTGCAGTTGTTTCTGCATCCTGCAACACAGAAATTATCATTGTCCCCGATTTTGACGCCCTTTGTTACACACTGTTTCTCAAATGACCAAAATCACAAGAATAAGTTATTCTAGCACCCATCGATTTAGAAATTTGTTGTGGCTACCTACACCGCAAGAAATTGTCCAAATCATGAGATCGTCTATCATCTACAATATAGCATCCAAAATGAATTAACTCCTTGGGGATCACTGCTATGGGACGTAGCACGCTGTGAAGCAATTTGTTTACATTTTTCAAATACTTTACAGCATCGAGGATTTCGCTCGTGCCCTCTACGGAGCACAAGTGGAGACTCAACAGAAGATCGAGGAAAGTCTTGGGGTCACGAAAGCTTTTCTGGAGCTCCTGGAATCCCGTGGCGACTTTGACAGCGACGCGGAGGTGATGCGTGAGTTCCTGGGGACCGCGGTGGATGTCCTCCCTGTTGTCTGGCCCTCTTGTCCTGTTAAGGACGCCCTGCAGCATAGCATCACGATGTGCGTGAAGCAAGATTTGGGCGACATGCTTTACAGACTGGATAAGAACAAGCAAGCAGAAAGAGGTTCGAGTTCCCAGGAGATCGGGAGGGAAAAGGCGCTTACGACAAAAGATGAAAGCCACGCTCAGAAGCAGAAACTAGAAGCTGACGAAGAATCTACATCCTTCGAAAAGGATGAGACTCGAGTCTGTGAAACAGACTACAAATCAGAGTTTGGAGATGAGAAAGGGACAAGTGCATCATCTAACGTCTGCCCGCCCACAGACATTTCACCCTTAAAGGAGGTTGAAGCAGGCAACAGCAATTCCAAAAACATGAGTGAAAGTTTACCTGAAACAGGAGAAACAAGTTGCACAAAGGAATCTACAACTGATGATTGTACCGAACGCTGGCAGAGAGCCTCTCATTCAGACGTGGATGCTGGTTTTGAGGACGAGAACAGCAGTGGGGATATAGAAAACGTCTGTGCCCCGCATTTGGGAAACGAGGGGAGCGAAAGTTCTAAAGAATTTGAGGATCCACTCAGCAGCTCGGAATCGTCCGTAATGGGTGATCTCTTCAGCGAGTCTGCACTCAGTGACTTGGACAAAAAGCTGCACGAACTCAGCAGCTCGGAATCGTCCGTAATGGGTGATCTCTTCAGCGAGTCTGCACTCAGTGACTTGGACAAAAAGCTGCACGAACTCAACAGAGAGGTAGAGAAGACATTCGGAGTCTTGAGCGAGTTCCAAGACGGAAAATACGAGTCAAAGAGAGGACATGAAGATTTCAAGTTGCCGTTTGAAGATCTCATCCATGAAATGAAGCATGGAGCTGATGCTGATGAAGTGCCTGATTGGGAAAGTGACTCGCAGGTCTCACATTTGCATAGACACTCCGAAGACATAGTAGGAGAGATTCTTCCACAGGTCGCCAAGAGTCACGCGGAAGAGGAGCATTGTCACGCTATGGAGGGCAACACTTACTGGAGGCCCGGGCCACACTCGTCTGGTCGCTGCCCATTGCAAGGAGGGGCAGCAGAGATGGTCAGGGATGAGTCGAAGGAGCGCTCTGTCACGGGGGAAACGGAACCATCGGAATCCTCGGATACTCATTTCTCTGTTAGAGAGCAATCGCTACAGAATGAGAATGAGGGGGCATCATTAAATGGGTCAAACGCGGTAGGGATCGAAGAAGACAAAATAAACTTTGGGTCGAATCTGGAATACTTCAGTTTCCTTGGAATCTTCGGCTCGAATGAAGACTTGGCAGGGAAAGCAAGGAGATCTACGGAGCGCTCGTCTGATCAAAGGAAGACTCAGAAATGTCCACTTGCAGAGGAGCAGACCACTGGTCATCAAGATGCTTCGACAATGAAGTCGCCTTCGATGGATGCTGACGTGCTCTGGGAGCAAAAAGACAGCCAATCCATAGCTGACCAAAACTCTCTGGAGAACTACATCAAGGTCAACATAGAAGAGTTTCCCCAGCTGGACCAGGACGACTACCAAGGCCAAGTAGGGGAAGAGCAGGACTATGACGGTAAAGAAGCTATGGACCGCCAGGAACTCTTGGATACCGTTGCAAGATTCAAAGAGGAACTTCTCGAAGTCGATGCCATACATGCACTCAGCGGCGGAAAGAGATATTTGAAGCCCAAAGACATCTCGTACGATCTTACTTCACTAACTCCTCCTGTGGACAACAACCCACTAGGGGAATTCAAGACCCCCAAGCCAATGTGGAATTACAGGGATGATCCTCCTCCGCTTGACAGCGGAGAGAAGGGGGGAGCACAGAAGGAGACTGACGCCGCACACTCTCAGGTCACACAGTCGCCGCCTCCAGACGCGTCCGACTATGCCCTGCGCAAGGTGCAAGCGCCTCCTCATGAAGATCCATATAAGGAAGAGTTGTGAGGCAGATACCTTTGACGTTTTCTCTGATCGACGAACGCTCGCTACGAAGTTCACAAATCTTGCCTCTAATCCTCACATTTCGCCTTTACCGCATCCCCGAAACTACTATTCACATTGATACATTTCGATCCTCCCCATCTATCCCTATGGTCTCCATGGCTTGCAGTGCTGATGGTGTCCGAAAGGCTTCTGTTATGCTTGAAAAGATAGATTTCCGTTCGAAAACCAAAGAAGCGTCGTAAGACTGAGTGTTCTGGTGCAACTGATCAATGAATATGTATACTGTTGCATTAAGCACCAAATATTCTTTCAATTTAGATATGAAAGAATTTCTATCATCCCACATCTATCATTTCACATCTATCATTTCACACCTGCAACACGTAATCTCGGATGAAGCCCAAATACTTTTATGCTCTAAGATAATTTTGAAATTGAATTGTCAAATGTCGCTCTCTGGGTTTTGTGTCGTGTTCATAGCTTGAGCGCTGGATAAAATTGCGTGTAAATATAATTTGCTTGCATAATGTACAATAAACTAAGTTAATTTCTATTTTTTGGTTTGAATTTGTCTGTCTTCGTTAAATATCAAAACTGTTCATGTATTTCTGGCCATGTATGGAAGTCGTACAGCATCGAATACGATTGTCGCAAGAGTGTTGTGCAAGATTTTCCAAAGGGAAGTCTATGACGACGAAAACGGTCAGATCAAACTGAATGCATAGTCATTCATTGTTTTGGACCTGGGATGCATGTTGCTCGGATCGATTGGGAACGTGTATATATTCTCCTACAGAACAAATTCCCTAATCCGTTACACAGGGGACCTGGTAACGCGAGATGACGTGAAATACACCAGGCGTAGCCAGTAAATAAACGACGGCTCCGCCGACCAGTAGCCGAGCCCCCAATGTGCACTCTTGAACGACTCGGTTATGACCGAATGGTAGCCTAGATGGCTTCCGCGATGCCTTCTCATCGTCGCGGATTGCGCTTCTCAACCAAATGTGTAAACCAGCAGCTGCAGACTGATGTTCCTTGTGGAAGCTGATAAAATACGTTAAGCTGTAGCTGTGCATGAAGGCTCGGCATCGCTCGAATAGAAATTTGTCAAAACGACAGTGCTGACTTTGTGTAAGCAAGTATGTTTCGATGCTCACTTCAAGGGAGGTTACACAACAAACTAAGGGCTAATGTAAGATATAAGAGTTGCTTTCCTTGAAATTTCCCCCTGTGGGTTCGGGGGAAGAATTGACCCACCGCGTCTCCCTACGCGATTCGTAAGAGGCGAATAACTGGGGACACCGTGACACGATTTGCGTTTACTCTAACCTGTTCTAGTGATGTTCGTGCTTATTGGCTTTACATAGCCTACAAAGGCTGATAGGCCGTAAAACACATCAATCCAATCCATTCCTTGAAATTGTTTTGCCATCTGTTGTGAAAATGTTTGCTCACATCTTGCCCGGTAATTATTCTATATAAAAAGAAGAAAAGTACAATATCAGCCTAACTTCTTGTAACGTCTCGCATACGCTGGGTAATAATCACAGCAGCTCTGATCACTGGTCGAAATTCGTGCCACAGCGCATATTTGTGATGGCTGCTTTCTTCCTTTCCCCGAAGCCAGCTATTTTGGTTATACAGGCGCAACAGCGTTCCGGCGCGGTATCTACCGGTCGATACCGGTAGCCGTACCAAGTCGTTCAAGAGTCGAACGGTATCTACCGGTCGATACCGGTAGGACTCTTGAACGCACTACAGAGAACTCGTGTCTAAGGGGAGGTCACTCTGTTATCCTTATTCCACCTCGCTTTGGGGTGAAGTGACACCATAGACAAGGGAGGAAACTCTCTAACTTTGGAGTGCTTGGGGTTGAAAGACGAGTTAAACGAATAGCCTGTAGTATACGGTCTTGTCAAGGTTCTTCTAGAAGTACCAGTTTAAAGAATAAAGGAGACAAACTCCCAACCGAGTGAGACAGAAGGCAGTCCTCCGAAAATTAGCCACCGTGAACAAGTGCTTTATCCCTTTAACTTCCTGACGCTCTTGAAGAAAGAGCCACACCCGGTCATGCTCTCCAGGTGCCCGTCGCTGTGGTTATCTGATACTATGTGACTCAGAGCAAAAACTGCCCAGTCATGATCTATCAATGATGCGCCACCAGACGTGGTTGCCTCATTTTTGGGTGACCTAGGCCTCGCCAGGTAAAGACTTTGTTGCCAGGGTCAATGAGACATACCGGCACATGGAAGCAAGGGGTGACCTAGGCCTCGCCAGGTAAAGACTTTGTTGCCAGGGTCAATGAGACATACCGGCACATGGAAGCAAGGGGTGACCTAGGCCTCGCCAGGTAAAGACTTTGTTGCCAGGGTCAATGAGACATACCGGCACATGGAAGCAAGGATCTCTATACACCTCTGGGTGACAGCTGGCCCGAGTGGTGGCTTTGTTCCCTAGTGCTCTTCATGATCCAGATCCAGCCTTTTCCTCCGATTCTGCCATCGCCTTCACAGCCTTGGCGGTTTGCCTGTTGGAGAGGTCAAACCTTTCGTAGGCACCATGGGCTGAATATCTAAGGGTATCCAACGCTTCTACTTCAACTGGGAGGACGGTGGTTGGGATTCAACGGAAACACTGGTGTCTGGCTATTGGCTCGTATTTAGCCATTTTCTTCTGGTGCCACCTGCCCATCTTGTGTTCCGCTGCGATTTTTTGTCTCTGACAAAACTGACTAGTTGCAAGTCTGCGGGCGCTGTCCTGTTGAATAAGAGACGACCGCCTCTGCTGCCTCCACAAGCAGTGGCAGACCTTGTTCTGGCACCATGTGTAGCGGCCAGGCCCGAGTGCCACGCTCCATGCCAAAAAGAATCCTCCCCCACCATGCCAGATTTGAATCGATGGGCAGCAAGTCAAATGTACATGTAGTCCTGTTGATAAAAGCTGGTCGCTGAGGAGCCATGTGAAAGATATTGTTCTACGGTATTGTCCGTTACGTTGCAGACCCGCAGTTTGCCTACTGGCCCTGTAGAGCTTGCTGAGCGGACGTTGTTATTCTTCTGACCTCCTCTGATGCGCGAATCTCTTGTGTAACCATATCGTGCCTTTCTTTGTTCACCGCTTTGAGTCACAACAATGTCTTCTCACCAAACCCACGACTCATTCGACCTGTCTGAATCTCAGCATCTCCTCTGTCTTCACGCCTTTGATGACTGTATCGACCACCTCTTGAACTGTCAGCTTTCCTCTGGTCCTCGGATGGATATGGTAGACAAGAAAAATGAGGCGCCCTTGGTTGAGCTACTGGAGAATTGTATAAAGACCAAGCAATCAGGGGTTTCGAATGATGACGAAAGGCTCAGGTCGTATTCTGTACTCGAGTAATGACGGTGATTACTTGCAACCCTAGTCGAAAATCAAAAGAAAAATATGAAAGGAAGATAAATGGGATAAGGGGTGTTGTTGATTAATGAGGATAGTGAAGAAGGGAGCAGGTGAGGTGGTGGTCGTGGTGATGGTGGATGTGGTGATGGTGGATGTGGTGATGGTGGATGTGGTGATGGTGGATGTGGTGATGGTGGATGTGGTGATGGTGGATGTGGTGATGGAGGATGTGGTGATGGAGGATGTGGTGATGGTAGATGTGGTGATGGTGGATGTGGTGATGGTGGATGTGGTATTGGTTGCGGTAGCGGTAATTGTGGCGATGATAACGTACTATTGCGCCGCTCTGCACACTGATATGGGCGATTTTTGCAGCGCTTTTTTGTAGTTGAACGTAGCTCCTAGAGTGTGGGTGCAGAGATTTATTTTAATATTGGCATGACTAGACATTTTGAAGATGTTGTCATTTTACAATGACAAAGGCCTCGTTGCTGTAGAATTCGCCTTACATCACCTGCACCACATGCACGTCTCGTTCTGCTGGATCCCTGGCAGCTGTGGTTTCTGCATGGGGAATGGACCTGCTCCAATCTTCGACTCAGGAAAGCGTCTGGAGACGGGCCACACAAGTGGACTCGTCCGAGGAGAGGGGTGTGGGAAAGATAATCAAGCACAAACTGGATGCGTTTTAAAGAGTTTTTTTTTCGAATCTTCATATTCTTTTATTATTCTTTGTGTGAATCTCTGCAAAATCATTACGGATTAACCCACCAAGATTGCTTGCCAATCGAATGCTGTGTCTGGCTGTTTTTCCCTCACCCTTCTCCTCGGACGAGTCCACTTGTGTGGCCCGTCTCCAGACGCTTTCCTGAGTCGAAGATTGGAGCAGGTCCATTCCCCATGCAGAAACCACAGCTGCCAGGGATCCAGCAGAACGAGACGTGCATGTGGTGCAGGTGATGTAAGGCGAATTCTACAGCAACGAGGCCTTTGTCATTGTAAAATGACAACATCTTCAAAATGTCTAGTCATGCCAATATTAAAATAAATCTCTGCACCCACACTCTAGGAGCTACGTTCAACTACAAAAAAGCGCTGCAAAAATCGCCCATATCAGTGTGCAGAGCGGCGCAATAGTACGTTATCATCGCCACAATTACCGCTACCGCAACCAATACCACATCCACCATCACCACATCCACCATCACCACATCTACCATCACCACATCCTCCATCACCACATCCTCCATCACCACATCCACCATCACCACATCCACCATCACCACATCCACCATCACCACATCCTCCATCACCACATCCACCAACACCACATCCACCATCACCACCTCACCTGCTCCCTTCTTCACTATCCTCATTAATCAACATCACCCCTTATCCCATTTATCTTCCTTTCATATTTTTCTTTTGATTTTCGACTAGGGTTGCAAGTAATCACCGTCATTACTCGAGTACAGAATACGACCTGAGCCTTTCGTCATCATTCGAAACCCCTGATTGCTTGGTCTTTATACAATTCTCCAGTAGCTCAACCAAGGGCGCCTCATTTTTCTTGTCTACCATATCCATCCGAGGACCAGAGGAAAGCTGACAGTTCAAGAGGTGGTCGATACAGTCATCAAAGGCGTGAAGACAGAGGAGATGCTGAGATTCAGACAGGTCGAATGAGTCGTGGGTTTGGTGAGAAGACATTGTTGTGACTCAAAGCGGTGAACAAAGAAAGGCACGATATGGTTACACAAGAGATTCGCGCATCAGAGGAGGTCAGAAGAATAACAACGTCCGCTCAGCAAGCTCTACAGGGCCAGTAGGCAAACTGCGGGTCTGCAACGTAACGGACAATACCGTAGAACAATATCTTTCACATGGCTCCTCAGCGACCAGCTTTTATCAACAGGACTACATGTACATTTGACTTGCTGCCCATCGATTCAAATCTGGCATGGTGGGGGAGGATTCTTTTTGGCATGGAGCGTGGCACTCGGGCCTGGCCGCTACACATGGTGCCAGAACAAGGTCTGCCACTGCTTGTGGAGGCAGCAGAGGCGGTCGTCTCTTATTCAACAGGACAGCGCCCGCAGACTTGCAACTAGTCAGTTTTGTCAGAGACAAAAAATCGCAGCGGAACACAAGATGGGCAGGTGGCACCAGAAGAAAATGGCTAAATACGAGCCAATAGCCAGACACCAGTGTTTCCGTTGAATCCCAACCACCGTCCTCCCAGTTGAAGTAGAAGCGTTGGATACCCTTAGATATTCAGCCCATGGTGCCTACGAAAGGTTTGACCTCTCCAACAGGCAAACCGCCAAGGCTGTGAAGGCGATGGCAGAATCGGAGGAAAAGGCTGGATCTGGATCATGAAGAGCACTAGGGAACAAAGCCACCACTCGGGCCAGCTGTCACCCAGAGGTGTATAGAGATCCTTGCTTCCATGTGCCGGTATGTCTCATTGACCCTGGCAACAAAGTCTTTACCTGGCGAGGCCTAGGTCACCCCTTGCTTCCATGTGCCGGTATGTCTCATTGACCCTGGCAACAAAGTCTTTACCTGGCGAGGCCTAGGTCACCCCTTGCTTCCATGTGCCGGTATGTCTCATTGACCCTGGCAACAAAGTCTTTACCTGGCGAGGCCTAGGTCACCCAAAAATGAGGCAACCACGTCTGGTGGCGCATCATTGATAGATCATGACTGGGCAGTTTTTGCTCTGAGTCACATAGTATCAGATAACCACAGCGACGGGCACCTGGAGAGCATGACCGGGTGTGGCTCTTTCTTCAAGAGCGTCAGGAAGTTAAAGGGATAAAGCACTTGTTCACGGTGGCTAATTTTCGGAGGACTGCCTTCTGTCTCACTCGGTTGGGAGTTTGTCTCCTTTATTCTTTAAACTGGTACTTCTAGAAGAACCTTGACAAGACCGTATACTACAGGCTATTCGTTTAACTCGTCTTTCAACCCCAAGCACTCCAAAGTTAGAGAGTTTCCTCCCTTGTCTATGGTGTCACTTCACCCCAAAGCGAGGTGGAATAAGGATAACAGAGTGACCTCCCCTTAGACACGAGTTCTCTGTAGTGCGTTCAAGAGTCCTACCGGTATCGACCGGTAGATACCGTTCGACTCTTGAACGACTTGGTACGGCTACCGGTATCGACCGGTAGATACCGCGCCGGAACGCTGTTGCGCCTGTATAACCAAAATAGCTGGCTTCGGGGAAAGGAAGAAAGCAGCCATCACAAATATGCGCTGTGGCACGAATTTCGACCAGTGATCAGAGCTGCTGTGATTATTACCCAGCGTATGCGAGACGTTACAAGAAGTTAGGCTGTATATTGTACTTTTCTTCTTTTTATATAGAATAATTACCGGGCAAGATGTGAGCAAACATTTTCACAACAGATGGCAAAACAATTTCAAGGAATGGATTGGATTGATGTGTTTTACGGCCTATCAGCCTTTGTAGGCTATGTAAAGCCAATAAGCACGAACATCACTAGAACAGGTTAGAGTAAACGCAAATCGTGTCACGGTGTCCCCAGTTATTCGCCTCTTACGAATCGCGTAGGGAGACGCGGTGGGTCAATTCTTCCCCCGAACCCACAGGGGGAAATTTCAAGGAAAGCAACTCTTATATCTTACATTAGCCCTTAGTTTGTTGTGTAACCTCCCTTGAAGTGAGCATCGAAACATACTTGCTTACACAAAGTCAGCACTGTCGTTTTGACAAATTTCTATTCGAGCGATGCCGAGCCTTCATGCACAGCTACAGCTTAACGTATTTTATCAGCTTCCACAAGGAACATCAGTCTGCAGCTGCTGGTTTACACATTTGGTTGAGAAGCGCAATCCGCGACGATGAGAAGGCATCGCGGAAGCCATCTAGGCTACCATTCGGTCATAACCGAGTCGTTCAAGAGTGCACATTGGGGGCTCGGCTACTGGTCGGCGGAGCCGTCGTTTATTTACTGGCTACGCCTGGTGTATTTCACGTCATCTCGCGTTACCAGGTCCCCTGTGTAACGGATTAGGGAATTTGTTCTGTAGGAGAATATATACACGTTCCCAATCGATCCGAGCAACATGCATCCCAGGTCCAAAACAATGAATGACTATGCATTCAGTTTGATCTGACCGTTTTCGTCGTCATAGACTTCCCTTTGGAAAATCTTGCACAACACTCTTGCGACAATCGTATTCGATGCTGTACGACTTCCATACATGGCCAGAAATACATGAACAGTTTTGATATTTAACGAAGACAGACAAATTCAAACCAAAAAATAGAAATTAACTTAGTTTATTGTACATTATGCAAGCAAATTATATTTACACGCAATTTTATCCAGCGCTCAAGCTATGAACACGACACAAAACCCAGAGAGCGACATTTGACAATTCAATTTCAAAATTATCTTAGAGCATAAAAGTATTTGGGCTTCATCCGAGATTACGTGTTGCAGGTGTGAAATGATAGATGTGAAATGATAGATGTGGGATGATAGAAATTCTTTCATATCTAAATTGAAAGAATATTTGGTGCTTAATGCAACAGTATACATATTCATTGATCAGTTGCACCAGAACACTCAGTCTTACGACGCTTCTTTGGTTTTCGAACGGAAATCTATCTTTTCAAGCATAACAGAAGCCTTTCGGACACCATCAGCACTGCAAGCCATGGAGACCATAGGGATAGATGGGGAGGATCGAAATGTATCAATGTGAATAGTAGTTTCGGGGATGCGGTAAAGGCGAAATGTGAGGATTAGAGGCAAGATTTGTGAACTTCGTAGCGAGCGTTCGTCGATCAGAGAAAACGTCAAAGGTATCTGCCTCACAACTCTTCCTTATATGGATCTTCATGAGGAGGCGCTTGCACCTTGCGCAGGGCATAGTCGGACGCGTCTGGAGGCGGCGACTGTGTGACCTGAGAGTGTGCGGCGTCAGTCTCCTTCTGTGCTCCCCCCTTCTCTCCGCTGTCAAGCGGAGGAGGATCATCCCTGTAATTCCACATTGGCTTGGGGGTCTTGAATTCCCCTAGTGGGTTGTTGTCCACAGGAGGAGTTAGTGAAGTAAGATCGTACGAGATGTCTTTGGGCTTCAAATATCTCTTTCCGCCGCTGAGTGCATGTATGGCATCGACTTCGAGAAGTTCCTCTTTGAATCTTGCAACGGTATCCAAGAGTTCCTGGCGGTCCATAGCTTCTTTACCGTCATAGTCCTGCTCTTCCCCTACTTGGCCTTGGTAGTCGTCCTGGTCCAGCTGGGGAAACTCTTCTATGTTGACCTTGATGTAGTTCTCCAGAGAGTTTTGGTCAGCTATGGATTGGCTGTCTTTTTGCTCCCAGAGCACGTCAGCATCCATCGAAGGCGACTTCATTGTCGAAGCATCTTGATGACCAGTGGTCTGCTCCTCTGCAAGTGGACATTTCTGAGTCTTCCTTTGATCAGACGAGCGCTCCGTAGATCTCCTTGCTTTCCCTGCCAAGTCTTCATTCGAGCCGAAGATTCCAAGGAAACTGAAGTATTCCAGATTCGACCCAAAGTTTATTTTGTCTTCTTCGATCCCTACCGCGTTTGACCCATTTAATGATGCCCCCTCATTCTCATTCTGTAGCGATTGCTCTCTAACAGAGAAATGAGTATCCGAGGATTCCGATGGTTCCGTTTCCCCCGTGACAGAGCGCTCCTTCGACTCATCCCTGACCATCTCTGCTGCCCCTCCTTGCAATGGGCAGCGACCAGACGAGTGTGGCCCGGGCCTCCAGTAAGTGTTGCCCTCCATAGCGTGACAATGCTCCTCTTCCGCGTGACTCTTGGCGACCTGTGGAAGAATCTCTCCTACTATGTCTTCGGAGTGTCTATGCAAATGTGAGACCTGCGAGTCACTTTCCCAATCAGGCACTTCATCAGCATCAGCTCCATGCTTCATTTCATGGATGAGATCTTCAAACGGCAACTTGAAATCTTCATGTCCTCTCTTTGACTCGTATTTTCCGTCTTGGAACTCGCTCAAGACTCCGAATGTCTTCTCTACCTCTCTGTTGAGTTCGTGCAGCTTTTTGTCCAAGTCACTGAGTGCAGACTCGCTGAAGAGATCACCCATTACGGACGATTCCGAGCTGCTGAGTTCGTGCAGCTTTTTGTCCAAGTCACTGAGTGCAGACTCGCTGAAGAGATCACCCATTACGGACGATTCCGAGCTGCTGAGTGGATCCTCAAATTCTTTAGAACTTTCGCTCCCCTCGTTTCCCAAATGCGGGGCACAGACGTTTTCTATATCCCCACTGCTGTTCTCGTCCTCAAAACCAGCATCCACGTCTGAATGAGAGGCTCTCTGCCAGCGTTCGGTACAATCATCAGTTGTAGATTCCTTTGTGCAACTTGTTTCTCCTGTTTCAGGTAAACTTTCACTCATGTTTTTGGAATTGCTGTTGCCTGCTTCAACCTCCTTTAAGGGTGAAATGTCTGTGGGCGGGCAGACGTTAGATGATGCACTTGTCCCTTTCTCATCTCCAAACTCTGATTTGTAGTCTGTTTCACAGACTCGAGTCTCATCCTTTTCGAAGGATGTAGATTCTTCGTCAGCTTCTAGTTTCTGCTTCTGAGCGTGGCTTTCATCTTTTGTCGTAAGCGCCTTTTCCCTCCCGATCTCCTGGGAACTCGAACCTCTTTCTGCTTGCTTGTTCTTATCCAGTCTGTAAAGCATGTCGCCCAAATCTTGCTTCACGCACATCGTGATGCTATGCTGCAGGGCGTCCTTAACAGGACAAGAGGGCCAGACAACAGGGAGGACATCCACCGCGGTCCCCAGGAACTCACGCATCACCTCCGCGTCGCTGTCAAAGTCGCCACGGGATTCCAGGAGCTCCAGAAAAGCTTTCGTGACCCCAAGACTTTCCTCGATCTTCTGTTGAGTCTCCACTTGTGCTCCGTAGAGGGCACGAGCGAAATCCTCGATGCTGTAAAGTATTTGAAAAATGTAAACAAATTGCTTCACAGCGTGCTACGTCCCATAGCAGTGATCCCCAAGGAGTTAATTCATTTTGGATGCTATATTGTAGATGATAGACGATCTCATGATTTGGACAATTTCTTGCGGTGTAGGTAGCCACAACAAATTTCTAAATCGATGGGTGCTAGAATAACTTATTCTTGTGATTTTGGTCATTTGAGAAACAGTGTGTAACAAAGGGCGTCAAAATCGGGGACAATGATAATTTCTGTGTTGCAGGATGCAGAAACAACTGCACTGTTTAAAAAAAAACGAACTATATCGTTGAGATTATATAGATTTCCCTAGGGCATAGGATGAAGGCGGAGCTTTACTATTCACTGGTGATGGGTTTTTATTGTATTTTAACCTAAACGTAAGTTTCCTCGTGGTAGATAACTGACAAGGGAGATAATTACGATAAATTTCAGAGATGATATCCGCTTACTTCCTTCTGCGATATAAAAACAGTTTCAACCAGTTGATGACTGAAGTTTACCAGATCTACTCTATTTGCACTGTTTTTCTCAACTCTTGCTATCACTGCGGTCCTAGTGTATAACGTCAACCAGCACATATGTAAATATAACAGAATCCACCTGCATACTACCCAACAGCCATGGCATTTCGACATTTCACACTCGACAGATATGCTGTACATGGAATCCTAGAGCTTTTGAACCTATTCCAGAAGAAATCACTGTCAGTTTATTGCAGGATGCAAGATTTCAGAGACGTTTTCCGATAAGCCCTCTCAAAAATCCCAGATATGCCCCCTAAAAAATCCCAGATATGCCCCCTCAAAAGTCCCAGATATGCCCCCTCAAAAGTCCCAGATATGCCCCACAAGAGTCCCAGATATGCCCCCTCAAGAGTCCCAGATATGCCTCCTTAGAGTCCCAGATATGTCCCCTCAAAAATCCCAGATTTTCCCCCTCAAGAGTCCCAGATATGCCTCCTTAGAGTCCCAGATATGCCCCCTCAAAAGTCCCATTTATGCCCCCTCAAGAGTCCCAGATATGCCCCCTCAAGAGTCCCAGATATGCCTCCTTAGAGTCCCAGATATGCCCCCTCAAAAATCCCAGATATGCCCCCTCAAGAGTCCCAGATATGCCCCCTCAAAAGTCCTAGGACATGACCCTGTGCTGCTGATGCTGTGCGCAGACAAATCCTCACTAAAATCATCATCTGTTACAAAAAAACCATGTTGACATCAGTTCGTTCTGGCCGATAGTCGACTGTAACCCACGTGAGGAAGTCAATTGAAATGCTGCAGACTATTTTTTTCGATCACATTACTAAAAATGCTATCTCCCTAATGTTCGTAACGAGAACAATGAATCAAAATTTATGTTAAGGCGAGTAGAATTCATTTGTGGTTGCTTCACTTTCCTTGTCCTGGGAGTGGGCTTGGAAAATGTAGTGGTGGAGTGTGGTGAGGCAGAAAAGGAAGGAGGGAAGGAAGGAAGAATGACAAATAAATGGATGAAAGAATGAATGAATGGTTTGACCTGTCCCCCTTTGTGGGATATGTAGGGCTATTGACCATGAAAATCACACGAGTTGCTTAGAGTAAGTGCAAGTCAAGTTTCCATTTCCCAAATCATTCGCCTCATAAGAATCTCACAGCGA